>VXCM01000776.1:0-32592 GCA_014773175.1 Lucifuga dentata
CATTCTACAGTAGAACGTTCCAAGATACACAACACAGGAATATCCATCACCAACTCAAAATGAGCATTAGGAACATTTAAAGATGCATTAGGTATACAGCCATGAGTCCACAGATGCCCACATCAGCTAATATGTTGTTGTCGGTCTGAAACAAACATCATCATTTCTGGTCTGGTCTTTGCAGATCATACATGAGCTCTGACACATCTGTAGCTGGTTTTAGTTGCTCAGCTACAAGAACCCACTATTACACTGTAAAGCATTTCAGGGTGGTTCAACTTAAAAACTTTAGTTCCCTTTCTGCCTTGAAAATGTGAGTTCACTCAACATAAACATCTCTGTTGTAATTGAAACAGAGATTCATTTTATTACTTTTTTTTCTAAATTTAACTTTTATTTATGCAGGGGTAGCTCACTGAGCATCAAATACTCTTTTGCAGAAATGCCCTGCTTACCTATCAGTGTGTGAAGAGTGTAGAGGAAGACTTCTCAGTGAACAAAGTGGAAACTCTTTGCTCAGTGAAAGGTGCCTTAGTTAAAGCTTATTAAAGCTTCAACAACAAGAGGGCAATATCATCAGAAACTGACAGCAGCATGCAGCAGGGAGGTCACTAAAAGAAAACACATTCTCTCTGATGGTTACACACCAAAAAGTAGAAAGTATTTCAAATGTAACTCAAACTGCTACAGCAACAAATAAACTTAAACAAAGCTACAACATTCACAAAAAGGATTATAACAGATATTTACACCAGAAATATTTCCAACAGAACTAGAATTCAAAGCATGTAACAATGCTGCAAGGCATGCTGGGAGAATNCAGAAATATTTCCAACAGAACTAGAATTCAAAGCATGTAACAATGCTGCAAGGCATGCTGGGAGAATCAGAGCAGCGTTGTGTGTTATTTAATCAAAACAATTGATCATTGGTACTCTAAACCAGCCTAAACTCCTGCAATAGTTGACAGTACTTAACGATTCTTACAGATTTTAAGTTGTATTAACTTTTACAAGGTTTTTGAGTATTCCTTACTCCATTTTTCTGAGTGGAGTGTACTATTAGGATTTACATTGTACCAAAATATGTGTTTACATCATTTATTGATTATCTTAAGTTGCTTTGTACTACGTTTCATGGTGCAATGATATGGCAAAGCTGAGTTTCCCAGCTAAAAATCCATGGTGCCTTAATTTTTTTTTGATTTCCCCTGTTTTGTTTTGTTTTTTTTAAACCTGATAACTTAAAAAAGTAAGTTGAATGAACACTGACAACAGTCCTAAACTTTCTAATAGTCAAGACAACAAATGATTTTAAGTTCAGTTTCTGTAAAACTTAGAGAATTGAGTACAACATCAAAATTTATCATGATTCTTTGAGTTTAAGAGAAGAAAGAAGTTCACATAACTAAAGAGGGCTGTTGTGTTTTACAGTATACTGTTAGCTAGCTAATGCTTACTAATGTTAAGCTGGTCTAACATTAGTCTTAGGTGTAGATGAACTGAAGAGAAAAAAGATTACCATAAAAGAAAATAATTTTTGAGACACACAAGCTTTCATAAACAATACAGAGCTGGAAATTCAAATGAGTCCACTATTGTGCTAGCTAGGTGTTTGCTAGGCTGTGTCATTTAATGAAAATAAATTGTCAAAAACTAAACAATTCATCAGCTGGGTAACCAGATGCACAGATTTGGTGTTATGTCTCTAGTATCAATTCACTGACCTTTTAGTTTGGCTCCAGACAGCAGGATGAATGATAAATACACCATGCTGATGCATCCATGAGGTTCTTGTGTCTCTTGAGAAACTTATTGCTGCCAGAAAAAAATACTGTTACGTGCTGTAATGTTGTACAATAGCATACTGTTGAACCTGTTCAAAGTAGTATACTGTGAATCTTAATCTGTCATTGCTTTAGTACTGGAAAGCATCAAAGTTTACAGTATTTAATTGTATTTGAGAAAAACAGTAAATTACTGTTAGGAATTGGCCGTAATTTTACAGTAATTTTTTACAGTGTGTTACTTCATCAAATCCAACTCATTTTTTTCACACAAAAAATGAGCACACAGCTTCAGTGAAAAGGAAAAACATGTGACAGATATTTCCAAATTCAGATCATTATCCATTTCCTCCCAACAAGCTTTGTGATCTTCTGCAGTTCCCGAGAGGAGATTGAGATTGGCTGTGTGTGCACTGGGCTTAATCAATTTGGCTCTTAGTGAGCTTAGGTCCATTTGTCCCAGATGCTTCTCTGCAGAGCCAGCACTGAGGCCAGAGCCGCTTTACTTGGTGCAAAATAACATGAGCAGGCATGCCAAGCCCATCCTGCCTGGGTTTTTGTCTGAAGCCCAGGAAAGATGTGACACATTGGGGAGGGCACAGTCCCTTTGCACTTCCAGCACAAAGCAATGCCTCTCACAGCTGTTGGTCGCAGATGCTCTGAGGTTACAGCACAGGCCTTTAGGGACATCAGCACGCTGCCCTCCAGGGCCTGCATACATAACCCAGACAGACGAATAAAACTTACTGGAGGATTAACTGGAGTAAAAATATTTTGTTGTCTGTCCTGTGAATTCAGTAAACTTGTAGGAGCAGTGTACAGAAGCTACATTTAAAGTAGATTTTAAAATATATATATATTTTTTTTTTTATTGCATATATTTTATTGCATATTTAGATGGATAGCAATTTATACAGTTTTAGGAAATGTGTTCCTCCAAATAAAATCCTATACAAAGATTTTTGAGTTCAGGAAGCTGGAAGTTGGAAATTGTATTGATGTCATCGATCTACAATCTCAGAGTAGAATGTTGCTGCGAAATGAGGTTCATCTTCTTCTGCTTGTAGACTTTCATTGGCTGTTGTCTACCTGTCAGATTTCAGCCTTGCTAAGTCTTAAGGCATCAGTATGCTTTAAATGAAGTGCCTTTCTGATTGTCTGATTGGGTGTGAAATCCCCTTTCCAGCTGTCAAATTTGGGGGACTGTGTCCAACTAAATTTGTAGCTTTCCAAAACTGAAAAATCTGACGTCACCCCTGCTTGATGCAGCTATTATTAGCCAGCTGTGTTGAGGTGTGAAAGTAGGTAGGGTTGTAATTTTTCTCTCGCTCTCTCTTTTTTTGCTTGCTTCACATAATTACTTTCATCTCAGCTTACAACCCTGTTATGCCGTGAATACCTTCGAGGAGAAAAGTGAAAATGTGTGCCGTTATTCCCATTTATATGATTCATCACAATTAGAAAGTCACAAATAATCCTGCTAAGAACACCTCCCGTCTCTATGACGGCAGGCATTTTGCACCAACTTTGACTGTGGACATTCTGAACAGGTATAATAGTTACTTTCCGACATGGACGTGGACATTGGGACAACTCATCCTACTATCTAGTTCTTTTGAAGCATACTGAGACTTTTAGATTTCCTCAAACTACACAGCTCTCACTAGACATGTAAGAAAAATTTAGTTCAGCTAAAAGGCTAGAACTATCACTTTGGAGCCTGCTCAGCTAATGAAAATATGTCTTCTCTCCATTCCAACTGAACTAGATCCTAGAACTCTAGAGCGTTCCTCAACCAGAATATGTCAGTAAATACAAACCAGTAGCTCTGCTGAGTTTGTCCATTACTGGAAAGAACAGCAAGAAAAAGCCTTAAAGTGAAAGATCAAAATAAATAAAAGTGAGAGGACTGAGTATGTGCAAGTAAATGCAAGAAGAAATCATCTGTTAAAATTCATTAGCCAAGCCTCTCTGAACACAAAATGACAAGACATTAAATATGTATTATTTATGAAATGTCTTTGCTCTCTGAAAAGGGTGTCTAGTGCTGTTAATTACTCAGCCATTCATTCAGAAAAGATTATTTCAAATGGAAAGTGAAAGTAAGGCTAGACAGCAAAAGAGCTGTTAGTTTCTTTCACGCTATTTTTAAATGACATTGGTGAAAATGGAGAAGCTAATTATGGTAGCTCTGAAATTCAAAGCTAATTTGGGAAGCAACATGCCAGGTTTACTGACATCTGTAGATTGAGGTGGTTTGAAGGCACCAAGGAATTTCAGTAGCACCAAGGGAGAAAGACAGATTTCACAAAAAAACATTTCTTGCAGAAATTAAAGTGACTTGTGGGAATATATTGGTTAGTTATAATTATCTTTGTATCTGAGGTTGTATGTTGACTTTCTGTGGGATTTGGAATGAGGATAAACAGAGACACTGGTGTACAAAATATTCTTCACTTTCTGAAGTCCTAACAGGCCAGGGAATATTTGCTGTATTTTATCATCAGCATGATTAAGTTTATTTTCCAAGTAGCACGAAAAAGGAGCAGCAGTACTTTCAAGGTTTGTGATTCCTCCTTAAAGGCAGTCACCTGGCAAAGTGGGAATGAGAGCAGGGCATTTATCCACTCGAACAGAGCCACCCAGATGATGTCAGTAATAGATGACTAGAAGACACTCCCCCCCTCTGTTGCTTCCTAGCTAGTTTTGGTCACTGAGAGCAGATAGGAAAGAAGGTGGGGGTAGGGAAGATAATTATCAGTATAAATGAAGCCCTGTGAATGATCCGCACTGCTGGGCCCCCTGATCTAGTCTCCAAGGCAACCTCAACACGCTCATTTGTTTTGTAGATGAGTAATTACATCCAATTAGTGGCCAGTTGAAAAAAAACAAGTCCAAGAAGGGCCCATTGTTCTGGTTAGATTGTGTGAATATTAATAGTGGGATGGTCAGAGGCACCATGATATGATCAGTGATACTAATGCAGCTGTGGGCACACTCTGCCCAGTCTCATCCTGCATAACATATCAGATAGCTGCTGATGAAAATATATGGCTATGTGATTGTGTGCCTGCATGTGTGCGCATGTTGTCCAGCTGCCTCTGTCCAGCAAACAAAACAAAGCCAATTTTTTTTTTTTTTTTTTTTTTTTTTTTACCTGAGCCTGTCACTCTCCACCTGCAGTCAATGCATGCAATTTTATGAGCTTACACTCAAATTTTAGTATCTGGCCAAACAAAGTCAGACTACGAAGAGCTGGTAAAGTTTGTCCTACTCAACAGCACAAATGCTTATTGAAGAATGTTTGCTGTGCATTTTTTTACTGTATGTCACCAGTAGTTAGCTATATTTGATGAACGTAATAATAATAATAATAATAATAATAATAATAATAATAGTAATAATAATAATATCAACAATCTATACTGTCTAACCTATGAAAGAAAAAAAACAAAGCCAACATGTCAAAAACACGTCATAAAAAGAACATAGCTTGATTATTTCACATCGTATTACTTGTAAAAGGGCCTTTCCATTGTAATCTGGGTTTGAACATACAGTACATTAGGCCAGTCATAACCACAGTAAATCCTTCAACTATCACCAGTCTGCATCAGAAACATCTTTTCTTCGGATGAGGGGGAAAAAAATATATATCGATTAAAAATGAAGCAATTATCCTTACATAACCCCTTTAACAATGCTGCATCTATAGATGCTAAAATGAAGTTTGACCTTTTGTCATGACATGGTTCACTGTCAGTATGTTTTTGAGTAGATAATAGAAATATTATATGAAAACCTTAGAAATATTATATGAAAACCTTACCAAAACTGAATGATAAAATGGATCTCATGTAAAGCCTTATTAAGAGCTGTTTGGTTCCAGTCTCTTCACTGTTCTACACTGGTGACACATAGGAGATGGATTCCTCATAAATCCCCAGTAACATGGTTTGCGATATTGTCAAATGATTTTTTTTTCCATTATAATTATTCTATTGATCCAGTTTGCCTCATTAGCAAGGCCAATCAATGTTCTGTGACATTTGTCTAAGTGAAGTAAATGGAACAATTGGCTCTTGAGCTTTGTTCAATGTGTCAGACATTATGTGATGTACGTGGGAAGCCTGCCATATTTGGAGCCTATAATTTGATGAGTGGGCAGACAGCCCACAAGTGGTGAGATCAGAGTACTAAAAATCACTGGCGGAGAAACATGGCTGGTGCTTATGTTTTATTTGGCAGAAGTGGACTTTCTCGCTCTGAATGGGCAGAGGTGAAGTGGCTTTGAATGGCTGCTACCTCCAAGACCCAAATGAAAAACAAACACACAGCAGGGAAACCCATCGTGGAAAAGCCAGTGCCACCAATCTCAGAATAGATTAACTCTGTTATCAAAGAGGTGTAAGAGGTAGCTGTTTCTTTTAATTGCACTCTTTATATGAGCAGCTTGTCTCAGATTAAGAGGACAAGCAATAAATGTCAGCACGTCTTATTGCTGAATGACATTTTCTAAACTGTTGATAATGCAGCATCTGTGTCAAAGAGGGAATCATTGGAGGAGGCCAATCTTTGAGCGCTTAGAGCAATTCTGAATGCCTGTCATCAATAAACATGAATGTCTGTGGATATCATTTAGAGAAATATCACATGAAACCTTATTAGCTGTTGCTATTGCTCAAAAAAGAGGCTTTAAATTAATTATTGATTGCTGCACATTGTGTTTCTTTTTTTCATTTAAATGATGGGGCTTCCTTCAGGTATGTTCACAAAGAATTGTCACGCTGAAATAAGAAATGTATTGACCAGTGTTTTAATGATTCTTCAGTTTCATCTCACCCTTTGAAGATTGCAAGAACATGAGGCACACAGGTCAATTATTCCAAAACCAGAATATTACAAAGCTATGGCATTGAATATTTTGCATTATAGTCCCTTTAAATCAAGTCAGTGATTTCAATTAAAGAGGTCGCCATTGTATCCTTTTGGGCAGTGACAGTATGTGTTTTGATACACTTAGACTTTTAGAGCATATTCAGATATCTCACCTCAAACAGTGACCATATGCCAGGGGGGCCTGGCCACATGGCAGAGCTGCTGGGGAGGGAGGGCAGGGAGGGCCGACAAAACAGAAGGTCAACTTAAAATGGTGTAACACACCACCAAGCTATGCTCAACAATTTGGACATTGACTTTGACAATGAAAAAGTTGATTTCCACAATGATGGAGTCCCCTCCCCCTCCCCACCCTATACTGTATCTCCCAGGCCTCCCCGATTATGGGTTTTACTCTGCGCCCAGTGACCAGAGGGGGGGGCCCTGCTCCTTTGCTGACTATGGCTCCCTGGGGCCCCAAGCGGCTCAGATGCTGCACAGTGAGCATGCCACCTCCGCCTGCAACTCCCCCCTCCAGCACCTACACAGCCCGGATCAATTTAAGAACCCAGGTTTGTATATGAGCATCTATCTCATCCACGTTTTGGACTTTTCAGTTTGACTCATGATATTTTTCCATGCAGATGGTCCAAACTTTTACTATTTTTATTTTTCATTTTCTCTGGATTTTGTCAAGAAATGTAAAACCCCCCTACCAAAAAAAAAAAAAAAAAAAAAAAAAAAAAANTTTTTTTTTTTTTTACTGCAGATTTTATGTTTCCTTTTGCACTTTTGTTCAAGCCCCTGCTTGCATACTAGGGGCTGAATGCATTTTTCCATTTGCATGTAAACATAATAAGAAGTGATGATGCCAGCAACTGCACTGGCCTCTCCAGCAGAGTTCAGATTTACCTGAATTTTGAACAGAACAGTGTGGGAGTGCGTTTTTGTAAACAAATTTTATACTAAAGCTCTTTAATGGTATTATTGTGTTATTATTGTGCATTATTATTCTGTGAATAGATAACTCGGAGTCTGTAGAATGCGCTCATATGAAGAGGGTTCTGTTCATAGATGTGCATAGTGTGTTTTGACAGTTAAGGTAGATGTGTTCACATCAGTGTAAATATTCAGCAGCCTGGGGTACTTGTCAGCGAATGTGTGTTGCTTGATTCTGTGTGGTTTGTCCAGAGACTGTTGTTGTGGTGACGTTTCCTCCCTCTGGGGATGTGTGTGTCCCTGCTGGCTTTGGATTGAATCCTGCTACAGCTTTCAGTGTCTATCCTCAGTCTCAGCTTCTCAGTTGTATTAGCACAAACTGAAGGGGCTGTTTCAGTCACCTTTATGGACAGAAAAGGTGTGTGTGGGTACAGGAATAGATGATCACGCCTGACAGGAGCCTTTTCTTGCTTGGCTTTAAACCTGCGCTTTATTGGGGCAATAATGATGGCTGATGATGGCCGCAGCAGGTCATCAATCCCCCTAATGGTCAGAAAGTGTTTGCCAGCAGCCCCAGGCAGATGCTGCGATTTTCTACAGGCTGTCGGTAGGAACCTCAGTACTTCTGCCCTATTTAGCACAGCACAGAGGAAAAAGACAAACAGTTATAAAAAAAGAAAACCACGCTACGATAATTTGCTTTTCTGAAGAAGTCATTACATCCTACAGATACATTATACAGTGTGACAGTGCTGTAGTCCAGCTACAGCTGCAGCTGTAGGTTACTAGTCAATTCAAGTGCATTTGTACAGCCAAATTGCACATATGTCTCAAAGGGCTGACAGGCTCTCACAGTGATTGTTCCACACCAAGCTCAGAAGACAAGGAAAACTAGGAAAACTACTATATATCACTGCATACACACTCTAATGCCATTGCGAAATATATTGATTTTGAGGCCTCGCAATACTATGTTAGAACGTTTTAATTTACTAAGAGTAAAAGTGGTTGTGTTTAAGTTCCTAGCAGGGATGAAGTTGATAGGAACTGGCCACATACACATATTTGATTCACCACTACATTTCTAAATACTAAAGGCTATGTTCCTAACAAAATGCTTAATCCAAATATAAAACTCAGGCTTCACAGATTCCCTGCCCGAAAGAGAGAGAGGCAAATCTTACCAATAACTTCAGCTCTGTATTTAAGTGAATCTCAGTCAGCTTTTCATGCAGGTTGCTATTCTTTTGGAAGACAGAGGCACACAGTGTGGAGCAGTGTTCTCTGTATAGATATTTAGACTTCATACATTCATTAATTCAGGGTTTTTCCATTTTACTTCACAAACAGAATCACACAGAATAATTTTCTCTCAAGTCTTTTCTGTCTTTTCAGTCAAACTCTGCTGCCACACAAGTAACCTAAAACGAAAGCACAGGAAAGACTAAGAACTGCATTTATATCAGCACCGTCACTCCATAATTAGAGAATCAATGCACAATGGAGATGCAAAGCAAAAAGAATAAAAACGCTGAACCAGGGCAGCCTGTACATTTAAAGGAAAAATAAAGCTGTTTCGCAGGCAGAGAGGTGTCTCTCACTAATAAAAATCACCAGTCATAAGAAATAAGAATTGCCATTTCAAGTGAAAAATCTTTAATTACATAATACGCCAATGGACTGGAGGCTGTGTAGGCAAGATAAGGGCACTAGCTGCTCGCTGTTTAAAGTTATTACAGTTAAAGAGCAGTGTCAACTTACCAATATCTGTACTCAGTGAGATAATGCCATTTTTCTACATAGTAATATAGTACATAGTATATTTTTCAGATGCTTCTAATGGACCTAACCTGTCCAATATACAGTAGGTAGCAGTGATAGATGGAGCAGTAACATGTACAACAGGGTGGCGATGCTACAGTGTGTGTGCGTGTGCCTGTGTGAGTGTATGTGTGTCGGAACATGTTGCATGTTCAAACCATGAGATTATACTGAGATTATACTGCGGTTCAATTTTTATTTGTGCTACAAGAGATTCTTAGTTCTAGGATTCATGAGCTCACACACACAAAGAAGAAGCAGCTTTCTGTGGCCAGGAAGATTTTCATTTTTAATGTACTTTTACATTTTTTTGTGAAAAAGGGCAAGGCAGGGTTACGTGAAGCCAGCATCAGACAAGATTGCCGTTAAGAGATCACATCATTTTTCTTTCTCTGCAACTGTTATTTCTTTTTGTATCGCCAGTGTTATTGGCCTTTAGTAGACATCTGGATTTTCAAAAGACGTTTTATTAGTCTGAGTTGCTCTTACTCACAGAGCAAAGGTGGTAAGTCATGTATAGTATTTCTTTTTCATCCCCCCGAGCTTAGACCTGCAGATGAACTCAGGTCAAGCTTTTATATTTCCCCTTCATGCCTCCTCTCTCCTTCCTCTTTTGCTTTATGCTTAAAGTGCTTCTCAGAGGCTAAAGCACTGAAAAAGAGCTGAAAGTGTTTCCAGCAATATTGAGAATACTTTCTAAAGGTTCCTGCTGGTTAACCATGAATTACTAAGTCATATATAAAATGAATGGGCCTGCTCTGTAAGCAATGAGTCAAACTCTGCTGCACTTATTCTGTGCTAGTAGAAAGTATCTCAAATGTCTGGGTGCAAAATGAGGTGAAACCTAAATCTCTTAATAAAAATTATTTATTTTATTGCTTACTGTAGCATCACTATTGCTGCTCTTTTCTGGCCTTTTTAAAATGGAGAAGATATAGATGTTTTACAAACACTCCTTCACATTATGCATGGCAACATTTACACTGCAACCTGACTATGTTATTAGCATGGTGGAAGTATTTCTTGCAGTATGCTTGTTTTGTTTTGTGCATGATTGTGTTAAATGAATGTTACTCTTATGCATTATACACAGAGCATGTAGATTATAGTTAGAATATCATACTGGATTCACCCTTGATTTTGTTTGTTTAAACTCATATCTAACCTGAACCCTGCACCACTTCTTAGTTGACTTCAAATGTAGCTTTAAAAGCAGTATATCTAATTACTGCTACATGTAATGTGATCTGTAACCATGTCCTTAGAGGCAAACCTGAATCCAGTAATGTGTTCTTTGGTTTGTTTATTGCTTGCATAAAAGAAGAATGATGAAGAAGAATAATCTAAGCTTGCTGTGTTCTTTGTTTCTGAGCTCTTGTGCTCCCCCTGTGTTTGTATGCAGGCACCGCCCCGTCCAGGCCTGGAGGTTTCCCTGGTACTAATAGTCCAGGGCCTGTGGCTGACCTGTATGGACCCAGCAGCCAGGATTCCGCTGTGGGTAACTACATCAGTGCTGCTAGCCCTCAGCCTGGCTCTGGCTTTGGCCCCAGCATCACAGTGAGTATAAAAATCCAGATGTCTGTGAACTCTGCCTTCACCCTAAGCTTCTCCTGTGTCAGAATGTTACCACCACTAAAAGCACCACACAAAGCCGCATCACACTGCCTGTGATTGTGATGGTTTGTAAAACTTTTTCACACTACATTTTAGTACATGCACAAGCTGATCACAAGGTGTTAAGCTAAATAGCTATACTAGAATGGAATCCACTGCACAGTATCATAAATACAAATACAAAGTTCCCAGTCAGTTGTTTTTTTTTTTTCAATGTAGTGCTGAAACAAACCTAAAACCACAACAGTTTGATTAATCAATCAGTCATTGGAGTAATTTATCACGTAAAGATCCCAAAAATTATCTGTTCCATCTCATCTTCTCTGTTTAGTATCATTTTATATTCAGTCCCTTTGGATTTTTAACTATTAATGAGACAAAACAAGCAAAAAGTCACCTTTGGATCTGGGACATTGTGATGGCATCTGTCACTGTTTTACACACAAAACAGTTCAATTTATGAAAAATAATCATTAGGTTAATAACTAAACTAGTCATTCGTTGCAGCCCAAATTCAAAGATATTGTCTTTGCAGACCTTGCTCAGAGGTGTCTGCTGTATAGAGGTCAGAGGTCCTCTAAGCATTTTGTACGGAACATCAGAGTAAACCCTGTCTTACCTCTGAGACTTATCTGTGTCACATGCAAATGTTTATTCCCCTTTAGCTGTTGTAGAAAAAAAACAAAACTAACTTCAGACTGTGTCACCTTCATAAAACAAATTTCTTTTATTTTTAGAAACCCATCTGTCCCAGAGATCGGGTTTGCTGTGTCACTAGGACATTGCTTCTTAGCAAGTTTTCTCTGTCAGTGTCCTTGTCCGAGCGTTGTTGCTCGGCCAGCTGCTGTCTAATCAGTTAGCTGTTAGTAGCCATGTTGACTAGCAGATCTGGTAATAAGAAAGGGATGTTCCCGGTGTGACTGGGTCTGCAGCTTGCTCATTGTGGAGACATCTGTTAGTCTGCTTTTGTCTGTGTCAGTTTGAATGAAGTGCAGCAAACTCTTAGTCCCTACTGTTGCTGTCACTGCAATCACATGAGGAAGAAGCTAGTACAATGACTGGATCGCCCTCATCCCACTGTCGTGGAAATAGAGGTCATAGCATGTAAACATAATGAGACATAATTCATCTTTGAAAATAACACTGACAAATAGTCCTTTTCATCTGTAGGGATTTCTAGGAACCCAGGAACCTTTTGTAGAGAACCTTCCTGCATTTTAATCAAAGGAAATAGGGTTAAATTTTTAATTTCAAATCAATTTATCAGCTTAATTTGCCCTCATAGGTCTTGAGGTGTGTTGGAACTGCAAAACCAAATGTGCTGAAGGAACTTTGGTCCCTGAGATAATGTAGCTGCTGGCTTTTAGTTCTTGAAGCTTAAAGTTCTTGTGGCTGTTTGATTTAAAAACTTTAAGATAGGTTTTTTACATTGTAGTAAATCCAACTTTTGCAGAAAACACTGCAAACCCGCTTAAAGTTTCTTGACTGAGAAGAGTCTAAGCAGTCTGAAGAGGAACTTCAGCTGAGCTTAAGTAAGAAAGCTACAGAATCACACTCAGATCCTCTTCCTTCTGTTTTTTTTTTTTTTTNTTTTTTTTTTTTTTGTTTGTTTTTTTTTTTACATAAAGGAATATTCTGTTTCCTTTATCCCAGCTCACTAACAGACCACCAGTAACTTCAGTTTTCTAGAACTTTGTTGATAACCTCAGATCCCCTCAGAATGCTATCATGGTTCCTTTGGCTTTTCTGTTGGAAATGTAGCTTGAATTAAGGGTATTTTCAGACCAGCAGTCTGTTTGCTTTGGTCCAAATCAGGGACTAAATTGCTGCAAGGTTGTATTTACCAGTTGGTTTGGTTTGGTTTCACACAGGAAAACATTGAAGTCAAAATGTAGCGGAAAAAGTCATGTGAGAACACTCAGTCCGCTCATTGGCCAGAAATGTCCGGGGGCAGCAGAAAGAAAATCAATAAAGGAAAAAGTTTATTGTGTCCTAATAACTAAATAATGACAAAACTGGTATACTTTCCTAGACATAGTTATAATTTGGGTCATGTACCAAACAAACTATGGCAGGAGAATCTGAATTTACCTTGAAGACAACGTCTGGAAAATCACGTTGTTTCACATCACGTGGGGAAGACGTGCTGTCTTCAGACGACTGAACAGGAGAATGGAGCGCGTGTTGAGCACATACAACAACATGCTAGCCCTCAACCTGTTCATCTGAGCGTTAGGTACGATTGACGTGTTATGGCCATTTTAAAGCATCTGTTGGTTTGCTAATCAAAGGTGTAGTTTACTTAACGTTGCTCATGTATAGTATCTTATCTCTGGTTCTAGTCTATCAATAAAATGCTCTATAGTTTGGAAGTAGTGAGGATCTGGGCTGATTCCACCTCCTCCAAACGGTCTCGGTATGGTTGTTTTAGTCTTCAACCAGGTGTAATTGCTGTCTTCAGACCTGCCCAAACGAACCGTAGCACACATATATGTGGGTACCTAAGTAAACAACGGACCAAACCACATAGGTGTGAAAATGCCCTAAAACTCCCTTTTTTGGATCTATCTGCCAAAAGTAAACAAAAACATTGCTTTCCAAGAATTAATGTAGCCAGTAAAAGAAAATAAAAAAAATGTTGTTACTTTACGCTTTTCCATTGTTACATTGAGTTCTCAACAGTCTGTTAATTTAATATTTGCTCAGTAATTTACTGTAATTCAACTACTGTTGAAGAATCATTATTATGTTTGCATTGCTCAGTTAGCTATGTTAGCATAGCATGTTTTAGCGCTGACGTTAAAATTTTAGCATCCCAAAAAAGACGCAGCCAGGTGTTTTTTGCCATCCCTCCTGCCTGTACATACACATCAGTCTACACTCTAATGAACTGAGATGTAATTATATGAAGTTTAACCATCTGAATATTATGGCCACCAGCAAGGTACATGCAGGGCTGTTAGTCACACGGTCAAGCCTGTCGGGGCGTGATTTTACTGTTTTACATGATTGAAATGACTGGCATAGGTTATGAATATAGCACCTGTTTTCTGAAGGAAGCTAATCACAGCATGACTTAGCTCTGCGAATAACGACATGCCACTGCAATCACCTTTCCAAACCCTTACAGTCCACTGAATTCATCAGTAGCAGGAGTTTGAATAGCAAGGTAGTACTATCAAAAGTACCAGCAAGATTTTGGGTTTCTGTGGTATTTTATGGTGGTGTGTACAATTATTCTTTATTCATTCATTGTTTTAATTGGTGAAGGCATGCCATAGTTGTGTATTGTGGTTCTTTATAAAGCGTATCAGTGTTATGATCATGTTATTTTACAGTTGTTGTGTCAGTTGTGCTTTGTGGTTATTTTCAAGATACTTTGCATTTCTTAATTCCACATGGTGTTTTTTAGATTATTTTGTAGAAATGTATCACGTTGTTTGACTGAATCAGCGGAACTAACAGTTATCTGAATGTGAAACCCTCTGATGTCTCTGATCATGACTACGGCACATAGTTGTTTCAGAGGAGTGTCATTGGGGAAAAATGTGCAAAAAGCTTGTTAGAAAACAAATAGCTCATTTTAATTTAAGCTGCTATCTGTAATAAATGTGATACTCAAAGTTAGACCTGAAGATATAATTTTGGGGCAGCTACTGAGAAAGCCCTGTCACCGTATCGTTTATCATTTAGTCCTGGATCTAGGGACAGACAGGACTCCCTGATTAGAGATCTCATGATATGGATCTCATGATATGATACGGGGACAGGAGTTTAGAAATATAAACATTTTCTGGATGCAGCAAAACTTTATTGGAAATTCTCAATAACACAAAACTGGCCATGGTGCCGTTCAGTGTGTGAATACTCATATTATGGTTCATCAGTTGAACCGTTATACTGCGAGCATAAAAATCACAGGCTTTGGCTGTTTGTAAGCGACAATTCAAATGTCTAGTGTGAGTACAAGAAACATACAAGAAAACTAAATCGTACAGTGTCTGATTGAGATGGAGAAAATGTAATCTCTGTCATGTAATAAAATAAAAGATACCACTAATGCAGTACTGTAAATTCTTTGTGTCACTGTTTAGCTTTTAGCTGGAAATAAGTGAAAAGGAACAGTTTATTTGTAGGGTGTGTAATGATTCCCTCACAGAACGTCATAATATGCAGTTGATCAGAAAAAGTAGATTCCTATGTGAGGCTCTTGAGAATTAGTCAGTGACTCAGACAGAAAATTAAAGCAGAGAGGTGCTGCTGCAGTCCTCTGACTCTCTGCGGGATGACGTTCTGTTCACAACATTAAAATGGGAAATGATTCAGAACTAAAATGTGCTTTATAATTCTTTTTTTTTTTTACCACAGATGCTGTCAAAGTGATTACATGTTATAACGTTACGTGTCACAACCTCATGGACGACTTCACATTCACTGACTTCTCCCTTTGTCGTATGCTTCAGTGATTCACTAAATCCTTTTTTGTTCTCTTTAGCCATCTCAATAAAAGCTACAGTTGCTATGAATTTAATAGTTTTTTTATGCAGAACAATTGCAGTTCAAACAGCTGACTGACGTGATAAAAACAGATAATCACCTTTGTGTTGAATCCACTGATTTTTACAGGTTTATCACCATCTCAGTTCACATTACAGAATCCTGATAAACTAAATACAGAATGAAAAACATGAATAACTGATTACAGGGGAAATGGGATTAAAAATCTTTCTGAGGATGTTTATGGTCTTCTCTGCATGCTTGTGTACATTTGCATGAATGAGGAATGTGTGTCTCCCTCATGTTTTTATTAACACTTTGATGGCTGAGGTCCTCTTGGCACAGAAAAAGGATGATTTGAGCTTAATTTGAATAATGAAATAAGAGCCTGTATGCTGTATATCTAACTCTGTTTAACATACTTTACCATTAACCCTTCAAGGACTAAGGCTGAAACTTGCACCTGGACACAACCTGGTATATTTTGTCAAATTGAGCTCAATCTGGCAGTCAGTGTCACATACACTCTGTTGTGGGGATTCAGTCTAGTTCTTTCAAAGTCACAATTTACTTTTTATGTGAGCATGCCAAAAACAAAAACAATTCTTGTATTTTGTTCTGTAAATTAGATTTAAAGGACCATACCGGCCATTTTGCATGTTTGAGCATAATATATTCAATTTTCATACATGTAACANTTTAAAGGACCATACCGGCCATTTTGCATGTTTGAGCATAATATATTCAATTTTCATACATGTAACATTACTGTCAATCATTTCCCAAAGCATACTACTGGAAAAGTGAATTTAAAACAAAATTTCCTACCTTCCAGACCGCCATTGGTTTCAGTTCATTCTGGTACGCTATTAAAATCAACTTGTTGATACTTGAAATGTTCTTGCGATAGGTAATCCATCATTGCGAACAATGCGTATATTCAGGTTTTTTTCAAAGTTATGTAATTTTAGCATTTAAGCACAATAAAAAGTGCGGAGTGATCTGAAAATGTTTCCTAGTGGTGCATTCAAGTGCTGTAGTGAAAAACTGACAGCAAGAAGCATTTAGGTAGGAAAAAAAAAATTTAATTCACCATTCCAATAGTATCCTTTGGGAAATGATTGTCAGTAAAGTAACATGTATGAAAATTGAATATATTAGGCTCAAACATNTTGGGAAATGATTGTCAGTAAAGTAACATGTATGAAAATTGAATATATTAGGCTCAAACATGCAAAGTGGCCGGTATGGTCCTTTAACAAGGGATTTTTTTTTTCCACAAAACATTGCTATTCTGTACATTTCCCAAAACCCAGAAATCCTCTGACAGCCTTTACTGCTCCTTCTTTTTGTCAATTATTAAAATATTGTCAGCGATACATTATGTTAGTCCTTTAAGGATTAAATGAGTTTCATGTGTTGTAGTAACTTCAAATTGTAGACCTGTGTTTCTTGATTACAAGAATAAAGAACAAACCTGCTATATCTGATAATATGATCATCTGAATCAAAAATTACACATTTATGCTGGCTTAAAAATGATATGATATACTCACGTTTCTTGCCTTGAAATGCATACTGACAAACGCACTAACTGTATACTTTTAGGGCCCGTTGATTGCGACAGCTTTTACAAATGGATACCATTGAACAGGTGGCCGGGTGCCATCTCATCAGAGGTATTGCATTTTATTTACTGTGCATTTCTGTCAATGTTGATCACATTATTCTTTGTTAACTTCGTCCTCAGAATGACAGAGTTGATGTAGGAGTTTTGAGTGTGACAGAAGCTTCACCTCGTCACACATCAGCAGGCCTCTGTTGGCAAGGTGGTGCATTCAAGTGCCAACGAATAAGTAGAAAAGATATATCAATTTCAGCTAGAACTGGTGGTTTTAGGTGTGACTTATGAGAAGTTCATATTTCAGTCACACTTGCTTCCAGAGCATATCAGTCTATGACAGTTCTCAAACTTTATAAACCAAGAACCACATCTGAGCAAACCAACTTTACAATATGAGTTCAACATGTATGAATTCAAAATATCTACCAGTTTTATTATAGAAATTCCATAGATTTGAATAGTTTTGATTCTATGCCAAAATTTCCAGAGTCATCTAGTTTACCACTATGGGACACTTCAAGTACCACCGGTGCATCATAGTTTGAGAACCATTGACTACTACATTACCTGAGCTCTGTTTTTCTGAGGATGGAACCCGTATCTCTCTTCTTTACCAAATCATCACTATAAATATAAAATCCTAATGTTTTTAACTAATAATCTTCAGAACTTAAAAAATTTAGGATAGTAAATGTCTACATGGAATTAGCTCATCCAATTGGGTTCAAGTAGTTCTTATTAAAAGATTTAATTTGGTTGTTATTTTTCCATTGCATTACAGAATATCTATTTGCTAGAAGCATTTCCATGGCTTTAATTTTGATAAAACCCTTTCCAAATGTCTTTTGTCAGCTTCCAGCTATTTTTGTAGTCTTAATGTAACTTAGTCAGTAAGTTTGATTGTGGTGTTGTGTGTTGATCTCATTTGTGCACACATGTGGCTAATGGTATAATGCAACTTCCTGCTAAGCAATCTGAACATAATGAAAATAGCATAGCAGCTATTGTTTTGAGGCTCCACAGCAAACCTACAGGAGCTGTGCATGTATGCAAAATGACTGATTAGATCATTATCAAGTGGTTACGAAGAATAATGTTATTTTATTTTAAATGAATAAATGAAGGCTGATGTCTGCGGGTGTTTCTATAATTTACACACATTGTTTCATCTGTGCTGCAGTAATAATAATCCAAAATATTTTACGAGGTAATCGTTATAATTGTGGCATTAAAGTTCTGGAGTCCAAAGTCATGTTTGCAGTTTTATTTGTCATTGAATTTGGCTTTTATTTAAAACCTAAAAAGCTGCACTACAAAAAATAAATAAATAAATAATAAATCTTTACTAGCCAAGACAACAGATTTTACAGTGAAATTTGTGACTTTTCTGTTGAGCCTGACAATTTTCTACTTGTTTCTAGAAAATTATTGTACAAAGATATTTTAAAAAGTTTGAGGGAAGAAATTTAAGGAATAAAATTAGAAAAAAAAAGGGGGGGGGGGGGNGGGGATGGGGGTGGGGGGTGATTCCTTTAGAAATAAATCCAGGAATTCCTTTAGGAGAAATTCTAAAATAAAATCTAAAATAAATTGTCAGCTCTACAAAGTTATTGGTTTTATATTTGAGGCATCTAGAAAATATAAGAAGTCCCCTAAGAAATCTAGGAAATTTGGTTTTTTATATATATGTGTGTATGTATGTGTATGTGTGTGTATATATATATATCAAAAGTGTAGAATTAAAAGGTTGAGAAAAAAAGACTGATTTTAAAAATCTGAAAAATTCTTCTTGAAAATTCTGAAAAATTCTAGAAAATTCTTCCACACTTGATTGTCATGTGATGCATTTTTGATTGTCCTTCCTTCCTTCTCTCTCTCTCTTTCTCTCTCTCTCTCTGCCACAAAAATGACAGTCTTTTTTTTTTTAATTGTTCACAGACTTGTGCAGCTTTGCATAAATATATTTGTGTGCGTTTGTGTCACTGAAACGAAGCGACTGTAACGCGTTCTGCTGTTGTGTTTTCTTTATCATCCAGCAGAGAATATCTGGTGACCCAGCAAAGACAGGACGAGGTTTCTAATTGGCTTTGTGTGCAGGTGACGCTCTCCAACATCAAGCACTGCAGCGTCACACAGGCAAAAAGAACGAGAGACACGAAGAAGAAAAGAAAACGTTAGTCATCTCAGAAAAATAACAACTGCTGTACTATATTCCAAACCTCCTATAACTCTACAGCCTGGTTTGGTGTGGTGTTTCACGTCGATTTCATTCACCCGTTTCCTTTGTTAAGCTCTTTTCATTAGTTTTAGAACGTCGTTTTAGTTTAATCTTTTATTTTGTCTCATTTTAGTTCACCTTATAGTATCTTTGTGTAAAATGATTTTGTTTTAACTTTAAGGGGGTCATAGCCAAGAATATCCGCAAGTCTTCATCTTTGGAAAAGTAATTGGATGTTTTGTTTGGTCTTTCTACGAAAAAAAAAATACAAGTTCAACATGGAAAGAATGAGAAAAAAAATAATTTTGACAGAAAACTTCAGAGGGTATCTAAGTAATAATCTTAGTAGCTGTTTTATTTCTTGTGATGTCTCATTGTTAACCATAATTACCTATTTTTGGGCAATACAAAGAGGACTTCAATATTTTTATGGTCCTTTTTTATAAGTGTTGTTTTTGTTGTTTAGAAATATATATATATGCTATAACAAATTTCATATAACGACATTGTGAATTGAAACTTGAGAAAAAGAAATGTAGCTGTACATATTATTCCAGTCACTGCATATAACCAACTCAGTGAGAGAATAGCATATTTTTGTGATGGTGTGTCAAAGAACATGTTATAGCGTGTGAATAGAAGAAAAAGCTGTAAACAGTTATTATTCTACTTTTCTGCTGGAACACGGTAACGACCCCAAAACACACAAACACACACACACTCGCTCTGTAAATATTCAAGCTGAATAATTTTACAAGTGTCATACCAGCAAATTTACAAACTACAAGGACGTAAGAAATATAAAGATATTGATTGGTATCTTTTGTCTAACTGCAAAGATACCAATAGCATTTCAAAGATGAAAAAAATAATCCAAAGCACACTGTACGTAGACGTGATTAGAACTTGAACCAGACATTTTCCATGACGCTTTTATACTCACACGTATCAGTCGTATGTTGTTCGTTTCATCTTGCTTGTTCCTGAGACATTTCGGAACACAATATCTGGGCTCGGTTGCTCGAGCCTCGTATGTAACTCTGGTTCTCTGAATCGCTTCTTTTTGGATGAATTAGGAAAGTAAACATTTTGATACCATACCTCAGCCTTTGTGAGTTCTATTGGCAGGTTTAATTTATTCTAAATGAAAACACTGAAAGGTAAACATGAGTAATCGTTGCACTGTGAGTAGTAAAAGTACAGGCCAATTCCTATTTGCACATGTATTTGCGGTCCTGTGCTGTGGGATAGTATGAAGGAATTGTGGGTAATGTGTTCTCGACTTCGAGAGATGATATGTTGGATTTCTTTCTATATGAGACCCCTGAAGATATTTATACAGGGTCAGAAGATGACACTGAATTATTCACTCTGTATGTGTGCTTAATGATTTCACGTTTAATAACAATAATAATAATAATAATAATAATAATATGCTCTAGTCCGGTTTTTAAAGTCATCGATGGAATGAGTGGTGTGTTTTCTGAAATACTTTACCTGCTGCAAATGTATTTGTTGTTTCATTTGTCTCATTATTTGTTTATTTCAAACAACCAGGTAAAGAAATATGCTGGATAAACGATAATGGAGGTGTGATCAAGTAATAATTTAAATAGTTAAAAACAAAAGAAAAACCTTGTAATGTTCAAATGTAAAAGAAAATAAGAAATTATAAAAAAAAAAAAAAGNATAAAAAAAAAAAAAAGAAAGATGCTTCTTTGCTGATTTCAAGTTTAATCAGAGTTTTATTGATACTTTGTGGTTTATATATGAATAATTGTAATATACTATTAAAATGTACTGTGCATCCATTGCTTTCTCTCTTTCCATTCCCCATCCTCTCAGAACCCCTGCGATCTTTTTGTTGGTCATTCATGTATTTCATTAGTGTGTAAAGAAATGCCGTTTCCCTTGTAAACAGAGTGCTGTCTTTGATACCAGTGTAGTGCTCTTTGTCGTCCTCCCTCGCTCTACCTCTCCTCCCTCTCATCTCCATCCCTCCCTCCCTCTCTCCCTCGCTCTTTTCTATCTCCTGTAAGTACGAGTAGATGTTATATAGGACTCATTAATATAATACTTGTAGTGAATAGTGGATTTAGGATCAGTCGAGCTAGAACTTTCTCTAATCATGTTATTCTGATATTTTAATAGCGTTTCATGTATGTTTTCTGTTGGTTTTCACTCTCACATGGTTTCAGCTAACCAAAGCTCTCATGGATGAACAATAGAGAAACAGTTTGTAAGATGGAATTGTACACAAGGCATTATTTGGATCCCCACCCTTGAATGTTTTAAAAGGGGTGTGCCATACTACCTTAAATGCTAACGCTAGATATGCAAAACTTTTATTTTGGATTATTTTCTAAGAGGGACACAAGCTATAATCACAAACAAAAAGATTTTATGTGAAAGAAGTTTCATATTTTTTTAAAAACCAATAACATACCAATGATGACCATGATAGTAATACCAATCATAGTACTGTTTAAATAACCTGTAATATCTTTTAATGTTTGTACACTTTGGAAATATCCCAGAAGCCTTCTGCGCAACTATTTTTTAGATGATCTTGACTTTTATTTCTCTCTAAATTTTCTGAAATACTTTTTAATCTTAGGTCCTTGTTTTAATCTGTTGCAAAAAACATAGCAGACAGGCCTTGCTGTGAAACAAAAAGACCCCATATACAGGAAATGACATAAATAAAAGAACATTTGTGAGGTGCAGGGTGGGGGATGATTAGGTTAATCGTATTGCATAAAAGGAATCAGACATGAAGCTTTGCTTTTAGATAAATCAGCAGAAAGTATGATATCAAACTAAACATGCCTTTGGTTTTACAAGCTTAAAGTGCAGTTTGACCCTTTTCCTATGGGACGTTCAGCCCTGCAGCTTTACTTCCTGTTCCTGCTGTACGTAACAATTTCTGCCAGTAAGACTCACTCACTGAAAGCTGGAAAAGAAGCAGCTTTATAAAACCTTTATTGGAATATTTAACTTGTTTCACCTCACAGGGTCTTTAAATTTAAACCGTCACATTCGTAAATAACATTAGTGCCTCTACTCATCTAGGGACTGTCAGATAACAAACAGTATGTAAAGGCAGCTTTAATAGTTAACAGCAAAATAATTCTCATGAATCTAGTTAAGTATGTAGAGGACATTATGGAAAAATCATTTATTTAATAACCCCTAAAAAAGATTATATCTATGTGTTTAGCAACTTGAATTTTGCCAACTTGTAAAGCAATCACATTGGAACAAAAGATACAAGCACAAGCGTATTTGCCTGACGCTATTTAAAAAAAAAAAAAAAAANAAAAAAAAAAAAAAAAGCAAGGATTGCTAAAATATATATATATATATATAATAATTCCAAGTATTAATGCAGATTTTGAGGTCTGTCCTCATTTGCATATTTTATTGGCAAAATATATATCAGTGGTAGACAAACGATATTATAGGAATTCATCTTTAAAGTATAATAATGTGTTTTAAGTTTTATTCTAATAGGTTAAAAGGAAGTGTTCCCCCTGTTCATCTGCAGTTTGATGTCCCTTGAATTTCTTTATGTGAACATTTTATCAAATAATATATTCAAACAACAAACAAACCAATAAAAGAAGCTCATTAGAGGCTGCAGTTTCAGTTAAACTGAAAAGCAAATGTAGTGTACACGTTCAAAATATTTTGTTTCATGTTCTTACTGTTATAGCGAATATCTAGTAATTAACCTTTTTTGCCTGAAAAAAAAGTTTTTCATTCCTCTCACACATAAAATACAAATGGAACTTTTCCTTTGTGACCCTGTAGCTTGGACTTTAAGGTAGCATGGCTCTATTGTTGTAATTTTCTTTTAAACTGACAGCAGTTTACAGCTGATGAATGTTACACATCTTACTAGACTAGCTTATCCATCCGGGGCGGGGGAGGGGGTGTTGGTTTAAGAAAATAATCAAAAAAGAAAAAACGTCAACCTGAAAGGTGTTGACATTTGTAGTGTACTACCGTATCCATTTAAACTTGAATCTTGAGGCAAGTGCTAGGCAATGGACACACCGATTATCCCACCGCAACGGGAAATCCCACCCTGAAAATACACAGACTCATGATACTTCTGTCATCTGGGATTTTATCTGTTTTATGAACACACACTATCACCCAAAGCTGGAAATCAGACAATAAATATTAAATAAATTAGATTTTGAAGGCTCATTTCTACCCTAAAGGGGCTCATTCAGAGTGGTGCTAATGGTTTTAAACTTGACACCTTGCCCTTTTCTCACAAAGATACTAGATTCTCAAAGAGACTCACTAACAACAGCATTTATAGTCTCATAAAACACAGATTTCATGTAGATGCTGACAGGAAAAACATAAGTTTGTATTTTCATGTTTTAGGGTGGATTTCCCCTTTAGTCCAAACCATTGCCATCTCACGCTCATAACGAAAAATATATACACAATTGCAATATATATGTGTAGATTTGTATATATTTGCAATTTTTACTCAACACTCAGTGATCATTTGAAGAATATTAGACTGGAGACCTGAGCTGTAAACAGCATATTCACACATAAACCCAGCTTCATATATTTATTGAGTTAAAATTCATCATCATGAGAGATACGCCGTGCTTTCAGCCTGCAGACGGCACAGAGGAGAGTCTGTTCGCTCTTCATCCTCAGAGCTCCTCCTCATCGCTGTCTGGCCATTCCTAACACTTGCCCCTTTTTTTATGTTAACCGACTTTTTATGGCGAGAGACAGACTTGACTGACATCTGAAAGCATCTTTCAGGTTATCATATGGCTTGCTTAAGCCCTGTTGTAAAATATACTAAAAAAAAAATAATAAAAAAATAAAAATAAAATAAAACAATGGATGGGGGTCTCTCACATATCAAATGTGGAAAGTCTAATTTTATATTTGTATTTTCAAATAATAATAATAATATTGACAAAAAATGTCTGTGAAAGGTTTCCATCCTCTACTGTGGTCCAGAAATTGATGTGTCTGTCTGGAAAATAAATAAAATAAACTGAATTGTTATATGACTTGTTTTCACTGTTTGGTTGCTTGATTTTTGAGGTCTGTGTTAAAGATGAAAAGAAAAAGTGTCTCATCATATCAAAGTTGTCCGACTCAGTGAATCTCGACATTACAGTGATCCACCACATTAAGAAACATTCATTTTCCTTATTATTTAGCATTTCCTGGCATCCCATAATAGACACGTGGCTGTGCAGGACTGGCTGATATGTGTATTTTTTTTTTTTTTTTTTTTTTTTTAAAGAAACACACTTGTTGGCTACAACATCTCAGCACCAGGATCCTTGGAGGTCAGTCATAAGTCAGCAGGATTGACAGTCTGAGCACTATGATGCATTTGGGAAACGGTGAACAAACAAGGTGCTGGTGTGTAATTCTGCTGCCCCTCAGTGGTCTCTCCCAGTGTGTGAGGTGCAGCGAGCGGGTTCTTTTTCATCTGGAAAAATCGTATCAGGAACTTGCAAGTATTAGCTGAGGAAGATGTGAGGATATGATGTGTAGTTGTCACCTTGTGATTAATTCTGCAGAAATCAGAAACAACAAATGGGACTGATTCTGCCTGATTTTCTGAGTTGAAACAGACTCGAACCACAAAAATAAATCCAGCATGAAAATGATAGTCTGAACAAACAAAAGTCTTGAGTTCTGAGGGTTTTTAAGTTTTTTTTTGCTTTTTTTGTTTTTGTTTTTTTTTTGTCATAACTATAATCACCACATTGGTTTTAATTTTCAGATTATCAGTTTGAACCTTTTTTTTTTTTTTTGCTCATACATGCATTCAAAACAAAAATACATCACACAAAATTCACACAAAATCAGCAAAATGACATAAATCCTCATCCTTAGTCCTTTTTTTTTAATGAAAAATAGAATTTATCAGCTGACAGGTCAACAGTTTCAGCAGGTTTATGATAAAACAATTGGCTCAAATTCCCAACAAATGATCCCAATCTGACAGCAGCATCTGTGCTTCACCCATATATTACATTGAAAGCCATACACTTATCGTTGCCATGTGATAATTAATGTATATTAGGTCTGGAATATCTTTTCTTATATACCTGTCATGATAAATTAATGGTAATAATATGTAAATTTTGTGTTAAATTTTAGGCATTGGGGTTTTGTATGGTCACCTGTGGATGCTTGTCAGGTGAGACCAGCAGTCACAAAAGCTGACAGCTTCATCACTCATTCAGACAAGGTCATCTATAATTCTGTCTGAGATCAATACTGTTCCAGCTCTGGTTTTGAGAGCCGCGGCTCCACATCTCACTGCAGGATTTGTGTGTTTCTGAGTTTGTGTAATGAGCACAGCCTGGTGTGAACATCAGGAATTCATACTCAAGACAGTTTTCTCACATTTTACAGATAGTGCTTTTCATTTTGATTTCTGGTGCTGCTTTGCTCTAAGTCCAAACAATCAATGAGTGAAGTCTGACTTCTCTAAGAGAGCAGCGTGGAGCCCAGTTATCAGATTATAAGTTCTTTATGTAACACACAGAAAGGTGCTGTGTGTAAAGTACATGATGCATGCATGATACCATCCATCCATCAATCCATCCATCTTCCACCACTTATCCAGGTCCTGATCATGGAGATGGCATGCTAAGCAACAGTTGTCCCTAATCACATCATTCAGCTTTTTCTGGGAGATTTCAAGGTGTTCCAAGGCCAGATGGGATAGATAATCTCTCCAACATATTCTGGGTCTGCCCTGTGGTCTCCACCTAGTTGGATGTGCCCGGAACACCTCCGCTGGGATCGACCAGGCATCCTGATAAGAGACCCAAACCACTGTAGCTTTTCATTCATAAGAGAAGCAGCACTACTCAGAGCTCCTTACTCTTTGTTTTCCACAGCTTTGATATGTAGGACAAGAATGAACATTGTTTTACTCACACATAAGAAATAACAACACAAGCATTCAGAAAGTGTCACCCAAAGCCCTGAAATACTGCAAAAACCAAAACGAAATATTCAGAAGAAATATTCAGGGAAATGCTAATGTCAGTGTGTCAACATGCTGTCTGTGTGATGGCATATATGTTAGCTACAATGTAGCCTAACATATTAGCATGCTAGCATACTAAATATTATATTAGAACATGCCAACTATAAGCATGTCAGCAGGCCAGCACACTAAACATGCTTAATGATGGTATATATGCTAACTTACTAAATGTAATCATATTAGCTTGCTAACATTAGCATTATATGGAAAGCATGGCAGGTGCTTAGGCATAGTTAAGACTGATGAAGTATATTTGATTTGATTCTGAACTCCTCGCTCTGTCCATAAGCAGTCCTGACACCCTGCTGATCAGAAAACTCATTTTGTGATCAGTAATCAGAGCTACAGGTGAGAGTTGGAACATCAAATTGAGAGCTGTAGTATTTTTCTTAAAATCACTGTTAGAAAATTAGGAATTTGTTACTTCTTTTTCATTGGAAATGAGTCTGACTGGAGATGGAGCAGATTTTCATCACTCTAATGGGAAGACAAATTGATCACAGAGTTGATGTTGGACTGCCTTAGCTGGTTGACCTTTACATGTCCACCTGTCTTTAATAAGACTAATTAAAAGTGCCATCGGGATCAGAGAGCCTGACACAGATTCACGTCTTTACTGGAAGACAGCAAGTGGACAGCAGAGGAAATCTGAGCTGTTGTTACTCTGAGGAATCAAATATTGTTTTACTTAGAGAAATTAGAGAATCAGCTCTAAACTCTGCAAAACTGATCAAAACATGCACAGTGAGAATTTAAAAAAAAAAAATGTTGGCTGCCAGTGTTGTCAAATTAGACTGAAATAAAAGGCAAAAAATATTTCTAAATTCATTTAAAACTACTTGAGGGGTGACTGATAAGTTATGAGCCCAACACATAAGGAAGTGAGTGAGGGCTGTAATATTTTGTGTGGAAGTACTGTAATTCCTTCTATGTTTTTGCACCTTTAAAGTTCAGAGGTGCTCAAGCTTTGTGAGATTTGCAGGAGGGACTAACTTGGCCAACATGCAGCAAACATGTACCTGCTGCTGGTTTACCATGGTTTGGCTGGTTTGAACTAATTCAGCACTCCATCCTACTCATCTGACAAACAGGAAAAAGGATACAGCTGGCCTTAATTTGAGGCCAGAGGCTGTTTGGCCTCAAATTAAGAGTCATATGAGATGTGTGGTAAATAGCCAGAAAAAAAGCACTGAAATTGGGATAAAATCTGTCCAGCATCAATGACAGAAATTAAGTGGTAACATTAACAAGAAATATATGTTAGGCTCAGAACTTATCAATAGTAAGCCGGCATTTTGAGATTAGAGCTCGAGATGGTTCAGAAGGCTGCAGTTCAGCTAATAATGAAGGAGCAGCTCCTTTTAAAATCTTATATGTTAATAAAAGCATCTTAAAGTCACATCTCACATACAGGAAGCCAATGGAGTGAGAATAATAGTTTTTCTAGTTTTTGTTAAAACTCCAGCAGCTGCATTTTGAACCATCTGAAGCGTTTTCATGCTACAATGAGATAAGCCAGAAAATGAAACTTTACAATAACCAGATGACCCAAAGGATTAAAGTCTTTTTAAAGACAGGATCTGTAACTTTCCCAAAAGTGTATTTCATAGAGCAGCATGACACCGGCTCATTTGATGGCCTCACCTCACACCACCAGCTCTGTGCAAATTTCCCATGGGCCACTACTAACAGGCTGAATGTGACAGCTGCTGGCAAACAAAAACAAGCCACAATGTNATGGGCCACTACTAACAGGCTGAATGTGACAGCTGCTGGCAAACAAAAACAAGCCACAATGTGCAACAACAAGGCATCTCACACACTCCGGCCGCTGTGGAGGTGTAATGAAGAAGTGGGAAGCTGCTGCCACCTCCACGTGCTTCAGACTGAGACGACCTGCTGCCGCTGTGCACATTCACGGTTTTCGATGCTGCAGCCTCCTTCCTCCACCTCATACCTCAGCATTTATTAACCATAATTAATAGCTAGTCTGAGATGCTGCCATTTTTAATTGCCAATTACAGGTAGGTTAGGTATGGATGAAAATGACAGCTATTTATATAGCACATCAGCCTAAATAATCAAGCTGTGTTTAAACGTTGAAAATGAGAAGAGAATGAAAGGTTGGACAGCATCCAGGATCCTCACACAAGCCTGGCATTGTAGGAATTCAAGTGCAATAATAAGCACTGTTCACTGGATGTGCACTTAATTTTATGTGCATCACTAAATTATCTCTCTGCACAGCCATGTAATGGTTGCTCCTCTTTTGAAGCGGAAAATTTTTTTGACAGAGCTGTGTAATAGAGTCAATAGTTGATGATAAGAGTGCAGTGGATGGGGAGATGAGGCACTCAGGTGGCTGTTTGCCGCAGACTCCTGGCCTAATGTAGCCCTCGGCATGGAAATTGACGTGACATTGATGGGCACTCTCCCGCCGGCACAGAGTCATGTGCCTGCACAGCCTTCCAATTCACTAATAATTGCTGATTAAAAACTAGTTAAGAGTCCATGAAAACTCAAATGTGCATTAACCAAATGACCTTCTTGGAATGGCAAAGAGTGTGCAGCACTGCAGCCAAGCAGGCCCTCGGCTTCACGGCTGCTTTTGAAAAGAATAAGAATTTGCTGTGATGTTTTGCTGGTTTCCTAATTTTCACACATCTCAAACTGTTTATGAGCTCACACAACATATTAATGATTTATGACAGAGAGCAAAAATAGCCCCAAAAATGATCAGCTGGCTCCTTTCAAATGTAATTGCTGTAATTCTGCTCACTAATGTGACTCCAGCTTTTACAGTCTAATGCTTTCACTTACATTTGGTTTACTTCAATGTCTAAAGAACATGAAATGAAGGGCGTTGTCAGACCTGCAGTCCATTTACTCAGGGACACAATTGTTGCACAATGTTGTATTAACTGTTTCCAAAAAAAAAAAAAAAAAAAAAAAAATTCCAAAGAAACCAAATCTAGCAGCAAAAGTCATGTGAGAACACTCACTGGTCAGAAATTTCTTTGGGCAGGAAACTAAAAATCACCCTAAAACATGAAAATACAAACTTATGTTTTTCCGGTCAGTGTCTACATGAAATCTGGAGGGAAAAGGTTTATGATGCCAGTATAACTAAATAATGTGAAACAAAAACGGATTTGGGATACTTTCTAGTCATGCTTATCATTCGAGCCATATACCAAGAAAACTATGGCAGCAGAAGTTGAATTTGACTTCATGAAAACGTTTCAGAAACCGCTTGTTGCTTCAGTTCATGTGAAGAAGGCGTGCTGTCTTCAGACGGCCGAACAGGAGAATGGAGAACATATGGAGCACATACAGCAACATGTGAAGCTTCAACATGTTCATCTGAAGACGTGTTAGGTAAGATTGATGTGTTATGACGCAATAAATTGCGAAGCACTTGCTAAGGAAGTAGTGCGGAATATGGTCAAATCACAAATGAATTAAAATGGCTTCGGTATGATTGTTTTGGTCCATGATTACTGTGTTCAGACCTGAAAAAATGAACCGTACTAAGGGGAAATGAACCCTGGTCCGACTGAGCTGAACTAAACCATAGATGTGGAAACGCTCTTATATATAACTAATTTTAGCATATTTCTGGGATTATATATATAATATAGATAGATAGATAGATAGATAGATAGATAGACAGATAGATAGATAGATAGATAGACACTTTTTCCTACTAATTACCTGTGACATTTTGTTAGCAGGGGCATGGTCCAGTGAAGAATCCGTAAAACTTTGGTGCTGATCCAGATTTTTTTTAATGATTAAATGATGATGATTATGAATTTAAATGATATAGGGTGTTTTTCAATATTTTTGTCAATTTCTTCAAAAGTCGTACACCAATCTCAATAAAATAAATCTATAATTTTTATCATTGATCATTCAATCATCAAACAATTAGTGCAATTTGGACCGGATCCAGATTAAAAATATATATATATTGTTTCTCATGATAAATAAAGTATGTTATAGTATTAAATAAGAACTAATTTTCTCTTGGTTTGATTGGCCTTGTAGATGTGAGCTAATTAGTGCCCTTCTACTTACCCTAATGCTGTTTATACATAAATTCATGAATGATTTTGCTAGTTTAGCCAGTCACCATTTCTCATGACACATATCTGCCAAGAGAAATACACAATTTCCTGCTAGTATTACAACAATTTTTTAATGGTATGTCACATACCAGTTTTATATTTAAGAATGAAATAGCATTTTTTTTCACGCAGTGTACAGGCAGACAAGCGACTCATGCTTGTCATTTTTTAAGTCAGAATAATTACTGCTCTGGTAATCAGGCGTGTGTTGTGTTCGTAGCCATGAAAAGCAGCCAGGCCACCAGCGAACTGATGCAGAAAATTCACATATTGTGTGCAGCTTTTCTCTCATATAAACCAGCAGATGAGGCATTACACTCTCACAAAGGCCATAGTTTGAGTCCAGATCACAGAGGATGCAGCTGTCTGTTCATTGTTCATCATTATTATCTTGATAGATTTGATGCCCCAGAATCAATAGCTGCCTTCAAGCAAACTGGTGAGCAAGAGGCTGGAAAGGCAAGGAAGAGCATTGGGACAGAGCAAAAATACAAATAAATTATGGAGAAAAATGAAAGAAAGACAAGAAAAAGAGTAAAAAGCATTGGGGTTGAAGGTTAGTGGTCAACGCCAATGAATACCTGGATAAATGCTGCAATTTGCTGGTATTTAAAGATGTTTTCCAACTTGTCCCTGTGTTTCACCCCAAACCTATGATACCAATTGTTATTAATGGAATTAATAAGGGCTAAGAATGTTTGGTTTAACGTTTCCATTTGTGACCTCCAGGCCTGCTAATTATTCCTCCTACTTTTCTAATGTTGCAACAGTTTTAAGTAGCTGCTGCTAACACAGCAATTTACATCAAAATACAGTAGAAAGACAACATACATCTTCAAAATGTTAATTTTTTTTCTTCAGAAAAAAAATTAGAAAACTAATTTCTTTATTGAAATGGCATATTTTTTTTTAGCAATATGAAATAAATGAAGTTAAATATGATAATAAAAATGATAATTACCTGAATCTTCTTCCACTCATAATATTTGTCACAGAATAGGTTTATATACTGGCCTGGGAGAAGGGGCCCAGGAGAAAAATTTGCCCTGGGTTAAGGTTACATACTGTACAAATTTGTATGATATTTATTAAATAGAGAAATGGCCTCAGATTGATTTGAATCTCTCCAAGTGGTTCACAGATATTCATTTTGCCTTTTGTCCTGCTCAGCTGTCAGCAGAGAGTCATGAAACAGAGATGTGTGTGTGACTGTGTGTGTGTGTGTGTGTGTGTGTGTGTGTGTGTGTGTGTGTGTNTGTGCGTGCGTATGTGTGTGTGTGTGTGTGTGTGAGGTTGTTTGGCATTCTCAAAAAAAAAAGCCTCTTAAAAATATTATGATGCAGTATGAAAGTATGAAAACATTTCGTTGTTCAATGCAAAGCTCAGAAAATCAGTTTTTCTGCCTCTGCTGTTACTCTGCAGGTTTAAAAAGGCAAAACAGGAAAACAGCAATGAGGATTTAACCACAGCCCGCTACGCATAAGAAGGAAGTAAAATCACGTCCACTGGTTACTATGGAAAGAGAAAAAGATTTTCACAAGATAAAATGTGATTCGTGTCAAATCAAAAAGCTAATTTGTCACAACGTCTGCCTTCATGTTAAGATTTCAGAGGCAAAGTCGAGCTCAAGGTCGTCTTTTGTTGCCTCATAAGAAGCAGTTAAAGTAAGAAAAAAAAACAGAAATAAAACATTAATTAGATGACAGATCCTAACATTTCATAATTCATTATAGAAAATTTCTCTCTCTCATATTAACGTTTATATGATGAGCGATATTGAAAGAAAACGTATAGATATCTGTCTTTAGAGTTTGGGTTTGTTTTCTTTTTCTGTATGCTTGGAAAGACCTCCAGCCTGACAAGAACATGAATTCTTTTCTTATTTCTTTTTTTCTACATTAATCTTTATTTTGTATTTCTTTCTTTGATACCACACATAACCCTTATCAGTGTGCGCACAATAACAGAGAAGACAATTTGCTAATGTTCTGAAAATAGTTGTGACCCCCCCCCCCCCCC
>VXCM01000776.1:40798-155828 GCA_014773175.1 Lucifuga dentata
TTTTTTTTTTTTTTTTTTCCCCCACACAGGCACCTGAACATGAGACAACAGGGGCGCAGGGGTTCAAAATATATGGGGGAAGTTGCATATAATAGGAAGAACTTGCTATACACACATCCACAAACACCAAACAACAGCAACGAGGCCCAGTGGCCAAACTCATCACTCACAACCTGGAAGTCTGCATCAGCATCCTTGAGGTGATTTGCACATCCTGAGGGGTGGAAATCTTAACTCCACATGATCAGGCTTTTCTTTTTCAACACCAATCACACCAGAACTCACTCAACCCCATCACTGATTCACCATATACTCAGCTTTCAGAACCTGGTTTTGGTTTGCAGGCTAACGCTAAATAATAGTTCTATCTGTATAAATGCATATTCGACATAGCCTTTTTGCTGTTTTAAGTGCTTGAATAAGAGGAGAGCAGCCTCAGGGTGGGACGACGGGCAATTCTCCTNCCCCCCCCCCGTATCAGGACCGTCCTCTCAAAGACAAAAAAACTAAAAGGGAACTGAGGGTAAGACTACAGTAACATTACTCTTAAATTTAGAAACCTGTAGATTTATTCACCGTCCACTGGTAACACTTTCTGAACACAAGAGACTGAATAATTTGGCATTTACCATAAAGGAGCCTGATTGCGTCACTTTGTCTATGGATTATGGAAAATCAGAAGAAAATGATCTCATGCCAGATTGACTGTTATTTTTCACAAGCGCTGAAAACATAAAGATCTAACTGCTAATGGACAACATCCCTCCAATTCTCTTCCTTCCTCACAGACCAGATAAGATGTTTGATTCTTATTGGGAGGGCAGCATCTGATGATACACTCATCCATCACACCCCAGACAATGGAAGCAAAAACAAAGCAGTTTAAATACCAGAGAGCTGCTTAGGATTAGACGTGGAAGCAAAATGTCAAGACAACGTGCATAAAACATGGCTGCGTCAGGCTTCCTCTCTGCATTGCTGCCTCATCAGGGCCGCGGAGGAGAGAACTGTTACACCATTCTAAACGCTGCCGAAAGGCGTTTCACTACAGACACGACAGAGAAAACGAACCGTCAAAGATTCAGATCAACACCAACTATACATGGAAAAGCGCATGAAGAAATGTGCTTTCTCAGGGGAAATGAACAGGAAAAACTCACGTTTAGAGCCAAAATGATCAATGACAGCACCGAGCACATCATGATGGGCTTCATCATCACACCATATGACACACTACAACAGGACTCCAATTAAGCATTTCAACAGTTTCTAATTAGAGAACATGACAGGGGGCCATTTGGCAAAAAACAATATTTAACATAGTCATGGCTTTATCAACACTACCTGAGTTACATTTAATAATTCTGTATTTATCAACTTATTTATCTGAAAAGTAACAGCCAAGAGCCATTCTTTCGAGGAGTATTTCTTGTCAGTACATATAGATCTCTCTAGTAATTAAAAGATAAAAGCAATTAGTTTACATAAAGTGCTATTAATCCACACGTTAAGCAAATCATCTTTTCTGCAGGAAAGAAACAGAGGACATGTTCCTTCCTAAACTTGAATAAACCAATTCTGATTTCTAATGCAAATAAAAAAATGTCACAGCTGGCCTGTTAGCAAATTTGGGCTCCTAGACTTAATGAGGTTGTTGTGAAAAAATCATAAAAGTGTGCAGCGAAGTTAAAACACAACATTTTCAGCATTTCGGGCAAACGTAAGCGACTCATGAACTGTAGGCCACATTAGCATTTTGGATGTTGATGTTGTATGCATCACACTGTGTTATTGCACACCAGTTTGCAAATGTAAAATGTTATCCACAGTATAAGATAATAGAACTAGTCATCTTCACATTTGAACACAGTTGGACAGAGTGGCTAGTCAGGGACCCTGGATTTGTATTGCAGTTGTTTTGTTATCGTTGTCTTTGTGTGGCAATGAACAGTGATGTCTGACTCATTCATTTCCACCAGTAAACATGCAAGAAACACAACACAATGGTAAGACAAAAGAGTAAAGTTCAGATGCTAAGTCAGCAGAAAAAAGGAAAGGGGCAAAAGAAAAAAAGCTTTTAAAAATGCAACACCTATTTCTCTGACAAGAGGAATTTAACGTTTTTTTCTATAGACAGAAATGCAAGCAAACAATCGGTATGACATCCTGAGTCTTGATGCTGAACAGGAGCACAAAACACAGAATAACCTCATAAAAGCAAAGCTCTCACTAAATTTCTTATTCACTTTCTAAACTTAGGATCCATATTATATTAGATATATGAATCTGAATTTATAATTAGGCTGTGCTGAGCTCAATCTGCATGAAATGTGTTTAAAAAAAAAAAAACATTCAGATTAAAGTGTTTCGCATGTAATGGAGCCACAGAAAATGAAGTTAAATTCTTAAAGAATGAAATGAAGGGGCATGGCTTCCCTTCAAATTGGGTGCTTCTGTATCTGATCTGGGGTCACACTGCAGCCAATAACACTCATGTAGGTCAGAAAAAAATATTCAATATTTTAAGAAATTAAATAAAATTTAATTCTGATTTCCCCGATGCATTTAAGACAAAGGTTCTCCCTTCCTGGATGGGCCCTTACCAATGAGATTTCACTTAACTCCAAAAAAAAAAAAAAAAAAAAAACACTCATTCGCATGACTTCAAGGCATTCTTTTCAAAGGGTGTTCTCCTTGCAAGATGAATTCAAGCTTGCGCACTGATGTGTATGTATAAATCCTAACATATCTACAATGAACTTATTTGAACGCGTGAAGAAAGAAAATGACCGAGGCATCCCGCAGTCAGACTGGTGGCTGCCGCAGTTCAACAGGATAAAGGCTTGGGAGGTGCAGGTGACGGCATCTGCCTTTGTTGAACTCCCAACATCGTCTCTAAAGAGCCGCCGCGAGACAGACGTCCATCACAGCTCGGTGTCGCGCACGTGTCCATTCCTCAGAGGCACCAGTCCACTCCTCAACCTCCCTCCAGAGTCTGCGTGCTTTTCTGATGCGCAAAACAAGTCCGTTATTCCACCTCAGGTCCAAGGAAAATCTGCCGTTGCCGCAACGCAACTGTCAAAGTTTCACAATTGTCACTTAATCTATCCAACAGGATCGTGACTTCCAAGGTAGAAAACCGCAGCACCCACAGGAGAAGTAGGTCAGTACTGTAGGCAGTCCAGCTCATTGATCAGGTCCATCCTTGGTCTCATCATATACCACTACTCTTTTTGGATCTGCAAAAATGAGAAAAATCAGCGGAGTTAATTTACTCAACTCAGCATATTTACTATATATATATATATATATAAAAAACGTAGAGGACTTTCAATTACACTGTAAATTGTACTTGTATAAAAGCAGCTACTGTATGTAGTATCAGACCTGTGCTGATGTCATCAGAGTGTTTAAAGACGTGAAATATTTCATTGGATAGCTGGTACGACTGGAGTAACTGAACATCATCCACAAACAATTTATTGCCATCAGGAAAAAAAACCCAGCAGAGTCATAATATAATAATGAAATAAAACTGCAGTTTGAAGAATTTTATAATCAACTGAAGTTATTCAGTGCTATGCAGCCTTCTGTGCTCGAGAAGCACGTCAAGCTTTTATACTCCGTTTCTGCTCATTCTAAGACTACCTGAACATAATGAACTCAGCGTGTGCTTGTGCCTATTCAATCCACTCATTCCATATTTTGCATGAGTATACACAACAAATACTTACCCGGAATTCTTTTTGTCAAACACTACTATTTTGCAAGAGGAAGCAGTTTAAGAAAAAGTGACAACAATTGAAACTAAAAGCTACAAAAGGAACAATTAGGATTATGGGTGAAAACACCAGAAAGTTTACCAAAGTCAGAAAAAACTAATTAAGGCTAAGCTGTTAACAACTGAAAATAACAATTTCACTTTATGAAAACATTGTAATGGGTGACGGCAGTCCACAAATATCCACAACGTGGAGCTGAGGGTTAATTTAAGGGTTTGTGGTTTGAGTCACAGCAGAGATGAACAGACATCATGCTTTTGGCAGTTAAGTATAGCCAAACACTGTTATACATTTATTCATGCATGGCCTTAGAATGATTGTTCCATGGTCTATAGCAGGCAAATGCGCAAGGCCTTATTTGGAAAAAAGTGCATGCACATTTCTAAAAATAAAAGGCTTTGGAGAGTGACACCAACAAAATTTACCTTGTTTTTGCAAGTTGAAAATAGATTCCATTTCTGTCGAAGGAAAATAAAAAGTGTATTAGTTCAGTTTTTTTTTTTTTTTTTGACATTTTAAAATTTCAAGTAGAGACTGAAATTGAAAGAAATAGCTATACATATTGTCTGGACAAACAAGGAGCAGAAAAAGTTAATCAAAGTTACCTTTAGTGTGATAAGTGACAGCAGCTTTAACATCAAAGGATCCCCAGCTACACCTTCTGCCGATGTCCTTAGGGTGGGCCTGTTCTTTAGAGGAGCCAAACGACAGGGGGACGAACAGGCCCTGTACAGGCTTAGCACAGTTGTCTTTGCTGGGGGCTGAAACAACAGCACCCGCACTCTTGACCTCAACTTTAGTCTTTTCCTGGTCACGGGGATTCATCTTCGTGTCCTCCTCACTCGTCAAACAAGCGGGAGAACAAGTATTAGACGCATCGTTAGGGGCACAAGTCCTTTTCTGGAGGTCTTGAGCAGGCATAGCTGGCTCTGGGATAGATGAAGCGGCGTGGAGGCATGTGTCTGCAGCCTTGGCTGCAGCAGTCTGACACTCGCTATGAGGTGTGACCACAGTAGTCTTATCCTCCGCAGGCACCTGCCCGCTTCCTCCTTCTGGCCCGAGGTTGGGCTCATTGATGAAGGAAAGCCCCCACTGATTCTGGAAGATATCTCCCAAGGCTTTCTGATTTGTCTTAGCAGCCGGGGGGTCATGCTGGCGAGCACTAGGGAGCACAGGTTGCATATTTAAAGGGTAAATTAAAAGAGTACATTTTCTGAGCTCGTATGCTTCCGTGTCTACAGGACTGGTTGTAGAGCTACAATTACTTTCCAAAGGAGATGCTACATTCTCGCCACTCAGGATAGACGCGGCTGGTGGAATACTACTAGCAGCAGGAGCAAAGAAGGTGCCCACTGATGGGCAACTGTTTCCATTTCCAGAAACAGGACCATTAGTAAAGCTAGCTGAGGTGATAGTTTTCATAGCAGACATTGGGACCTGGGACAGTCTAACTGGAGGAGGCAGTGCCTCTCCCCCACCTTGGGCTACTTTGTTGAGGTTCTCCTTTACTTTACTTGCATAACTGATCTTGGGCACAATTTTAGCACTGCTATTGTCCACAGGAAATGCTGGAGGGGGCTTAAACAAAGTCCATGAGTCCTCTTTAGAAGGCGAAGAAAGCTTGGCTTTGTGCCTCTCCTCAAATTTTTTACTAAAGTTGCCGACTGCTTTGCCATCTGAGTTTTTCCTCTGAGATTCACCCACTGAAGCTTCTGAGGCAGCAGCCCGCCTTGCTGCTGACTGAGCTTCTACTTTGTGGGCACCTCTAAAGCCATCAAGCCTGGAACTCGCTACTTTCTCCATTGTCTCAAGATTAAAAGCCCCAGGCTCCTGTGTAGTGTTGCCCTGCTGCATGTCTTTCTCCTTTTCTCTGATCACATTCTCAGTGTTCCTGATGTTGTTACATCTGGCTTTGCGTTTTTTCGGAGTAGTATATCCACCTTCTGAGCCACTGCCATCATTGTCCTTGCTAGAATAGCCATTTGTAATGAAGCCATAGTTTACAATGCCATTTTGAATCAACACAGAGTCTTTCTTATCCAGAGGTTGGCCCTCATGATGATTCAAATCCAGGGCCTTTTCCTTATCATTTTTAAGGTCCATGTTCCTCTTATGGTCCACACCTTTGCTGCTCACCTTTGGAGCAACTGTGTATAGCTTTTGTGTTGACTTCTGTTTCACATTTGCATTAATGTGTCTGTTACCATTGCTGTTGGAAGGATGCGACATGCCAACAATATTAGACTGATGTGGATTCTTCTCTCCCTCCTCGTCACTGATGTTTACTTTTTTATTGCCTGAAATGGAAAGTAAAATCAGTTTATAATGCACTGACACATCCACCACTGAATTCCTTGCATTTAATAGAACTGCCACAACTGCTAAACAAAAAAAAAAAAAAAAAAAAAAAAAAAAAAAAAAAAAAAAAAAAAAGCCAACTATTTAAAAGGTATTTTAAATGAATTTGACGGTTTGTCTCTTAAGCAACGATAAGTAAATTCTCTGTTTTTTCAGTATAGTTGTAAATCCAAGTGCATATGTGAGGAAATTTTACATGAATCATTTTTATAGCTGATGCAACGATGAGTAATGCACAACTATAAATCCACACATCCCAAATATAAGGAAACAAAGATTAAAACTTATCTCTGTTTGAAATGAAACACTAGCACTGAGTTGAGACTATTTTATATAACTGTTCTAATGAAACTGTTTAGCGATAGAAAGGATTAGCAAAAGCAGGCAAACAGAATTAGTCAAGTTATTTTTGGCGCTGTAATATTTTTGACTGTGAGGGCAGGCACATTGAGGTGTAATATTTAGTCAATGAATCCAGAATTTTTATATTTTAAGTAAACAATACTGACGTGTTACCTCAGTGGGGTAAACTGTTTTAATTAAATAAGTAGTATCTGAAGAATCTGTAACATTATTAAAGATATTATGCAAATATTGCACAAATGGAAACTAGCGCTAAGTGTAAAAAAAAAAAAAAAACCCTTTAGAATACCAGGTAGTTTTATTTATTTTTAGTTATATCATATCCTGCACCTTTATCCTTAGAAACATCATCTCATTCTGCTATATTTGTGCATGTATGATTGCAATTACATTTAGTATTTTGTAATTAACTACAGTGGTTGATGCAAACTTTATTCCAGAGATGACAGTAATATTTATTGGTAAAAAAAGAAAAATATCAGCAATAGTGACTTGAGTAACAGTGAATAAAAATAATGTATTCTGATGTGCTTATGTATGATCTGTTAAATTTACTAATCATTTCTATGGGGAAGTTTTTTATTTGTTTTAAGTAAATATCACTGCACAATTTTTCAGCACACACTCCAGCATAATAGCATGATTTGTTTGTGATTGTTTATATTGATATATACCATAAGCATCATATTTCAGGTTTAAATGCTTACAGTAATTCAGTAATAGAGCACAGCAACAATGTTGAGAACAAGCTTCCAAACCTAAACTGACATAATCTATTTCAAACAGACAAAAATCGGACAGCACCAAGAAATAAGAGACAAGGTGTCTATCATTGCTTCTTTCTGCTTATATGGTGTTGAGTTTAACACTTTATTCTATTCACCTTTCATCAATGTGGCCAAAAGCACCTCTGATGTTTGTCCTAAAGGAGCTGGGTGATCACTTTCTTTACTAAATCTGGGAGACACACACATACACTGGACCACTGTAAACTGAACTGAATTATTAGTTTTCCTTCGAGAATCTGATCTGGCATCAAATACATGTTATTCATAGGTGTAAAAGGAGAGGTTACTGTAACATTTAGGAAATACAGTAGCAGGGAACGTCAGTGTACCATAAATAGGTATATACTTTTCACAGGGGGGCATGGAACTGCTGTCAACGTGGGACTTCATATTGAAGGGTGCTCGTGTCTGCTGGCCCAGCACACACATGCTGCTACATGCAGCCTTGCAACACTTAAACACGGAGACAGCTTCAATAAATATGTAAGCAGAGTTTCTTGCTAACGTATCTCAAACTGGTTAGCGGTATCAGTCCCACCATACCGGTATTACCTGGTAATAACCAAGCTGCCCTGCGTGGATACCGTGCAACAGGCCTGTCACAGAAGGCTAACGTTAGCTAATGTCAGCTAGCCAGAACATGCCCTCATACCGCTAACTACTTGAGCAAAAATGCAGCCAGTTGGAAACCCGCAGTGGTTGAAAGCAAAAATAAAACAACCAACTAATGTCACGAATAAGGTTAAAAACTGTGCTGTGGTTCTATACTGAAGTAGCCAGGTAACTTTAGCATTAGCTCGCAGTGATGTTGTAACATGGCCGACAGGAAATGGCAGCTCAGAACATTCCAGCGGAGCCGGCTCGTTTTCCTAAACTGGACACAGTCACGCCGAAATGACTAGGACCAAGCCTTCACTTCTCTTAACGCAGAACTGACGTGGACATATTGCAGTGAAGACACACCGTAACCTTAAAAAGGTTTTCACAGAGCATTCCCTTGGATTTTTCGAGGAAAAAATGGGTGGTGAAACCGGCGCACAAGGTCAATCCCCGATATGTCAAATCACCACCAGCGACAACTGTCACGCAACGTCAGCTAGCTAACTAGCTAACTTAACACTTTGTTACTCATCCGATAGTGTTTAACTATCGGTCTAATCACTTGCTCACCCGTTGCAATGTTTCTGAAATTATTCTGGTCAGCAATATTTAGTCAGATTAGCTAGCTAAGACCTCGAACACGATGAAGTTAACGCTACTTAGCAAATGCTAGTCGACTCGTTGACATTAGCTGACTAAGGCTAGCCAGCGTTAGCTAACTTTTCCTGATGGCCCAACCTGTTTTCTTCGTCTGCGTTTCCTGATGCTTGTGCTGGAAGTGGCTCTGATCATGTTTTAGACAGGCTGGTTGCTGAGTGGAGCTCCTGTCCTCTCCGTCGTGCTGGTACTGCTTGTCTGGAGCCCGATCTTTGGGCTTTTCCTCCATTGAAGTGCAGAATGTCGGAGTAGTTGAGCCAGTGTGTAAGTACAGAGCAGTCCAATCAGTGCCAGTGCAAACGGAAGCTATTTGAAGCCCGTGGAAACGTCAGCATAAACGTCTAAAAATGGCACTGTTTGGGTGGTCACCAACACTAAAGTCTCTATTTCTACACAGTCATGAAGGAGTGATCTGCTGGCTTTTAGGCAGATACTGAACCTCTCTATCATTCCATAATAAATAACGACAGTAAAATCCTGTGCTGAGGGTTAGCAGGCTGGCCAGTACCGGGGTGGGGTTCATGTATGAACTAAAATCATATGACCGGAAGCGCTGCCACGTCTCCAGGCAGTGGACACACTGATCTGGAGGGTCCGAGGGTCCGGGTCCTCAAAAACTCATTTTAGGTTGGAAATGTCATTTTTGCACGAGTTCTGCATTCCAAAACAGCAAACGTTTAGATTATATCATAAGAATTAATACGGATTAGTCATGTGCTGAATGATTCTACTACCAGGGATATTGCTGCATTATTTTGGACACTAAACATGTGTATTGAAAGTCTATTTTTCTGTGATATTGATTATGTAGGGTTCTGTTTTTATTTCAGCTTCACCGAGGTGAAACTAAAGGTCTGCTTTATGAATATAGCAAAGATAAGTTTCATTTCTTTTCTTTTCCGACTGATCAACTTATCTTTGTCTGACAGTAACAACTTGGAGAATCCATTATAGAAATAAATTTATCATTTATGATTTTAGTATAAACTAAATGACGGTTTGGTCTGAATGCATATGCTTTAAATATGTAATTGTAAAAATTTTCTCCACTTGTCCATTGTCAGTTCTTCCTCTATTTTATAATTTAAACAAAATGTTGCCTCATTAATGCCCAAAGTTAAGATATGTATCATAATCAGATCATCACTTTTTGTTTTTAGACAGGGTTCTCTCACTTTTTTTAACTGTACCACCTCTGAGCAAACCAAAATATCTAAGTACCTCTTCTCCAACAAGCCACCAAGAAAAATTACCAAAAGAAAACCTTAAGTGGCTACAAGGATATTGTTCAACATCAAGACAAAACTGAAAATCACTTAAATACAGGAAATGGGCATCTTCATTTACAAATCAAGTCCTGCACCGAATCCCATCTCATTTATTTACAAATCACACATCCAACAAGCTGCCATCTCCGAAAAAAAAAAGAAAAAGAAAAAAATGAGAGAGAGAGAGAGAGAGAGAGAGAGAGAGAGAGAGACTTCCATACATTTCAATTGTTTTGGTTTGATTTTCTGCAGAAATTGCCAAAGCCACCAGTGGGCACTCCAAGTACCATCAGTGGTACTCAAATCACAGTTTGACAACAGCTTCTCTAATATTATCAATTGTCAAAAAAAAAAATATTAGTCTGCATCATTTTGGGGAAGACAAGGGAAGAATAAATGCATTGTCACGTGGTGTAATTTGAACTTTCTTACTGGTTTTAGCTTTGGATTGAATTGAGTGAAATCATTGGATGAAACTCATAGAACAGGCTGACATTACAGCTTGTTCGGTTAAGTCAAATTTCTTCAGGAAGCACCATGTAATATTGTTTTGATAATTCCTTCTTTTTTTATCATACACCAGCAAATAAAATTGTATAAAAGTATTGTTACAAGTACTTGTTTAAAATATAAGAAGTCAGATTAAAATAAAACAATTTTTCCTCATCTTAGATTGAAATAAAGTCTCCAACACTGCATTACAATAAAATCTTAATCTAGCCTGTGGACAGCAACCTGTTCATTTGGGAGGAAAAAGAACCAACAGCACCCTCTTGTGGCCACAAAAGCAGAGTATCAAATTTTGTAAATACATTAGACATGCAGTAAATATTGAATAACAGTACACTGTGCAGTCAGAACGAAGGAGTTATGACAAATGTGATTTAGTAATTTAACTTTTCACCCATCCTCTTGTCATTTCTTCATCATTCTTTAGAACTAGAACCACCACCTGTTTTAATATAATCTCATAGTGCAAGGCTGTTCTCCTTTATGCATGCTGCATACAGCATACGGCCCTATTCAGCACACTTGTTGTGACAGCTACTTTCTAAATGAAATATTCATATGAAAGCTTTATTTTATTCCAAGATTTATTTTTTAAACAAGGCAGGTGTCTCTATGATCGGTCCAAGTCTTCAGGCAAGCGTTCGTACCCATAAAGGGCTAAAATATCAATATGTTAAAATATGAGGGAATACCAGGTGCTTAACCTAAAATTATCTTCCACCTTGACCCCTACTGGTGGATGCTCATATAACAAGTTATAGCAACAGCCCAAGTCCCATATTTTGCACATTAAATGTAAAATTAGTGTCTAGGAGCAAGGATAAAAAATAATTTTGATTGGGAATCACCATTATTGTTTGTAATAATTAGGACAAATTTATTAATGTATGAAAACTAGCTCAGTCTAATATAGATATCATCAGATTTCCAGTTGATATGTCCTTAAAGAAGCAAATTTACTGTACGTCCTGGCTGCACAATTGTAAGACATCCAGCACTCAAGGGAGACAAATGTCAGCTTACAGCAGAGATGCTGGAACCAAACATTTCCTTACAGATAAATTCACAAAAAACATGAAATGATCTTTTAACTTTATGGCTCATACTGTGAAAAGGTACACTTGAAAGAACTTCGATCAAAATAGGTCTGACAGACCTGCATTATGTTCAGAACATGTAGGCAGTGATAGTAAGTCATTATACTGTACATTTTGTGCAATAAATGACTAATTATTGTGCTCAAGATCAAGTTAATAGCAGACAGCATCAAATCATATGCTGCAGTGTAAATACATGGAACTGGCAGTAATTTAAAATATGTTCAGTCAATACACCTAAAGAGCTTACTGTACATGCACTGAAGTACAGAGTCTAAAGCATCACTGCTAATAAAAAGTGCATGTCTTTGGGAGTATTAAAGATTTAAAAGAAACTGATGGACATTTCCATTTCATGGAATTTCCCATGTGGCACGGGACATGCAGTCCAATCAGATCTTACATGGCTCAGTTGAGGACTGTCAGTCTAGAAATGTTTCACTGAAGAATTAAAAGTATCCACTGTGTTTGTGATCTTCAGTCACAATGTGGCCAGAACATCTTCATGTCGTAGAACTTTGTAGGTAAGCCAGTAGAGGACATTAAACATGAGGAAACTCATAGGGAACACAGCTCGGGATATGGTGTCAATTCTTTTGGCTCGATCTACAAAGCGCCTGCGGATGTCATAGAAACCTAAACCAGGAGGCAGATCAGCAAAGACTGGTGTTGCGTCCATTTCTGGTGCATTTCCTGTCCCTAATGCAATTCCATAACTGTGGAAGAATAAACCCTGCTGTGCCAGCTCCTCCTCCTAGAAACCAAGACACACAATAGCTTATTGAGAGTAACACAACTATACCATACCAGCGCCTGACTTCCTTCATTTTATTCCAGTAATGAGTCTGGAGGACATACCTGGGCACAGACGCTGCACTGCTGAGCTACATTTCCATGTGCAGCAATGTTGCCTGACATGTTGATTCCTTTCACTTTGCTGTCTCCACTTCCCTGCTGATGGACAAAAAGCAGCACATAAATATCATCATCAGACAGAATGCACAGATCTAACAGCTTACATCCATGACAGAATGCCATTGTGCTGCCTTTAAAGAAACAGACCTTATGCATTACCATGTAATCATAGTCTGTTTATCACCAAATATATGTCTGAAATTAATGTGAAATAAAGCACTTTAAAGATAAGATAGTCAGGAATTTCAGAGACACTGAAAGTGAGATTTCTGTCAAGTCAAGCAAATGTTTGTTGTATTTAGGAATCCTGCAGCTGCCATTTCAATCTTTCATTTATCAAATATTTTCTATTTCAGGATAGTTTAGCCTGTTTGCTTTCCTTTTCTTCTTTCATGATTTTGAGTAGGAGGTGATGGCTCAAATTAATTACAGGTCAGTGCTAGAATGGAACATGCAGCTGAGAGCAGCTCGTGCGTGGCTGGCACAGGGAATAGCAGGTGACAGGCGCCTGAGGGGCTGAGTGGGTGGGCTGCACTCACAGTCCTCTGACACTGCTGCTCTTTCAGCTTCCTCCTCAGTCTGAAGAACTCCTTATGCTGGCGGGAAACAAAATTAACGGCTGCGTACTCCAGCAGTGCAGCAAACACGAAAAGAAGACACACGGCCATCCAGATGTCTATGGCTTTCACGTAAGACACCTGCATAAGTGTGAAAATCAGAGCAGTACAATCATGTTCATTCAGTGCTTGTAAAGATGCATATTCAGGGTATCAGCTTTAAAAATAATGGTAATTTATTTGAGATCTATTTTTAGGAGACAAAATTATGAAAAGGGTACAAATACAATAATGTTTTGTCATTATATCTGTTTTCACCACTAAAATTGTCCTTCCTGAATTAAGTGTGGAAAGACATCTTTAAGGCATTATAAGAGAGCTGTGTTGTAGATGGGAAGGGGGGATTCTGGGGGCTACGGGACAGAGAAAGTGTGTGGAATGGAAATGGAAGGGGTGGGGATGANGGGGGGATTCTGGGGGCTACGGGACAGAGAAAGTGTGTGGAATGGAAATGGAAGGGGTGGGGATGAGAGTTGAGAGATATGCCTTGGTGGATGATTGGATAGATTTTGTAGGGAGGTGATAATTTTGTGAATTTGGGGGAATGTTTGTAGATGTTTGTGTTGTTCGGAGGCAATTTTGACTTATCTGGAAAGAATGGAATATTTTCTTATCTGATAGGAGAGTGTAAGCAAAGCCCCATGGTGGAAGGTATGAATTCTAACAAAAAATAGTTCTAAAATATAAAATAAAATTTAAAAAAAAACAATTGTTTTCAAACAATTGTCCTCCAATCCCTTCCACAGTTTTAAAAGGCCTATCAAGAGCTATGCAGTAAATAAATGTACTTTAATTCTAAATGTTCAATGTAAATTTCAATCCATATATTAATTTGAAATTCCAAATTTTCCCAGCATTCATTCAGCCTGTTGCTTTTTACATTAATTGCATTAAAAGATGAGTAACTGGCATTAAAACGCTACAAGCCAAAGTGTCCAACCTTTGGCAGGGAGGCCCTGGAACCAGAGCTCTGTGTCGTCATAGTGAGCACGGTAGTGATGCCCAGACCCACTCTGGCCGGAGCCGCATCCATGTTAATCCAGAACGACACCCAGGACAGGATGACAGTCAGCAGGCTGGGTATGTACATCTGGATCAGGTAGTAGCCCATTTGACGCTCCAGGTAGAATTTGACCTCAATACAGGTGAATTTACCTAACCACAGCAGGAGATACAAAATGGCAATCTTATCATTACAGTGTCTAAGCTGTAGGCACATACGTGATATGTCATGTACCTGTGTTGTAGTGCTTGGTGCAGTAGCCAAGGCCTTTCTCCTCTTTCAGCACAAACTGTGGGAGCATCAGATCATCCGCCACCTGCACAGCACCCACATCCAGCCACTCAAAAATAAGATCATTCATCGTATAGCCAACTGGAAGAGAGAGAGAGAGAGAGAGAGAGAGAGAGAGAGAGAGAGAAGGGATATGGCTGCAAACATTTTATGACAAAATGTATATGTGATATTATTGGCTAAAGCATTAAATGAACTCACAGCTTTCAAGCTGCATTGTACATGTCTGGCTGTCCATTGGGAAATTTTTTAGGTCCATGGGACAGGAAAGCGTAAGCGTCAGCCTGCAGAACAGGAAGACTAATTTGGTTATAAGGTAACATGGTGTTTAGAGCTGATTAAGGCTGAAGAAAGAATCATATTTATATCAAAATCACAATAATAAAATCACAAGAGCTGTAATTTTACTCATAGCCTACATTTTTAACACTGTCAATAAGCGTTAACAGGAGTGAACTGGTTAAAGGTTTCTGGTTTCATTGGCTCAAATAACAGCCATCTGTGCCAGAGTTTATCAGCTGGAGCTAAGCAATGTTAATTTTGTGATTTGGCCAAACTACAAAATAAAAGTCTCAGCTGTTGTTTGGTTGATGTGCACTCTGTAAGCTGGTGTGTGTAGAGTTTCTGCTCAGCCAGAAATGATTTCCATGTGCAACATTTGATTTGTTTATTTGAAAAAAATAATACACTTTTTAATTTTTTTTTTTTTAATTTGTGTATTCTGGGTAATAATCAAACTGTACATTACTTGTGTTTTGTTAATGAATTAATTAATTTGCTTATTTGATTGATATTATCTCAAATGCACAGTAAACATGATTGTTTTGTAAAGTAGCTCTTATTTTTTTTATACAGAAATAAAATAATCTTGTTGGAGCTATGTAGACTGCCAATGCATGTGTAGAGTTAAATTTGTAGAAAATTAATAATGAATTTAAATCACAAAGTGATGAGAAAAATCACAATTTGATATTTCTCATTGACTGTGCACGTGGAAATAAATGAAAACAGAAATAGTGAGACGACCAGGGAAATGGTGCTGGACCAGCATGTTCACAGTTCATCCCAAGGCTCGACAAACAAGTGAGTGGAAGCTGTGGAAGCCCAAACCATCAAACCCCACGGCCCCACCCATCTCCTCTTTACCTACCAAACATGTTTTACACACTGACCCACCTAACCNCCCCACGGCCCCACCCATCTCCTCTTTACCTACCAAACATGTTTTACACACTGACCCACCTAACCATAACACCAAGCTACTCCAAGCTCCCTGACATCCGTTCTCTCTGTCATTCTGCTCCCTGACAGAGTGTATGTATCACTCTCTGTGTGACACGGGTTAAAATGTGCTAGAACCAGTGAGAACACAGCATCAGTAAAAAAAAAAAAAAAAAATATATATATATATATATATATATATATGAGAATACATTCATAGAGCAAAATCAAATAGTGATCATCTTCCTCAAAGTCTTTTGCAGAAGTCTGCTTTCTGTAGGTGGTGCTCTTTTCTTTGATAAGTCACGATGTCTGTCATTGCTCACACTATTTTCTTCTTTTTATTCCAGTGAGGACAATCCGTGTTCCAAAAGTGAAGCATCCTACACACGAGCAGTAGTGCAGAGAGGAGGAGAGAATTCACTGTGTTCAGTCTCCTCCAGACACACAGAGTTTTATGTGGTATGAAACAAAGTTGTCATGTCTTTAAATAGAAGTTTTACATATTAAAACTTTATGACCATATTATTTTGTAGAATACTAAATGCAATGCCAGTCTAGTTAGTTCAGGTTAATCCCCTTTGTACTTCCCCTGAGCACGAGTGAGGAGCATCTGATGGGAATGTTCATTCATGTTCTGAACTGAACATTCGAATTCTAAGTTATTATTTACCATTACATCACAATTCCTCATGGCTTAATGCCACAATAATGAAATGAAGTGACACAAACCACCTTATGTTTAGTTGGACTGATGCTAATAGACCTTGAAGTTAGCGCTGAGTGGTCCACTGTACAAATCCTGGCATGTCGATTTATAACATCTAATAAAGATGCATAGTGATGTTTTATTTACTCAGATTAACAATTTTAAACAGCAATCACCTGATGCTATACAGGACATTTCCATTCTGGAATATGCGGAGCAGTTTGTTGTCTGTGGTAACCTCATGGAAGTTTGCTCCCTTTTCATTAGCAAAGAAGAGATCAGGCTTCCATATGGAGTCCAACATGGAGGGGTCCAGGTCCAGAGAGTCGTCTGGATACTCCTTATAAGCCAGGCGTGGGTCATTCCACTGTTGCCGTAGAAATACATTGAGACGATAGTCCTGTGGCATGGAATTAAATTAGAAATTGCTGTGTTGAGAAAACGTGGCTGCAAGTGACAGTTCTTGGATTCATCACATAAAGTCATAAAAGTATTGTTTCTTATGATAAGCAAAGCAATTAAATCCTATTATTAGTCATTTCTTCCTCTTTAGACCACTATGTTATCAGAATAAGATTAATTTTTGTCATTTGGCCTTGGCAGAGGTCTAGTTTTATAAATGTGTAAATGTTGTGATATACCATTTAATCCAGCTTTCATGTGATTGCAGAAACTGAATTTTGTTCAAAAAGAATTTATTCAGAGCAGCGTTCAATATTAGACTTTAAATTAAAACCAACAGCCAGTTTCATGTTATTTAGTCAATAATATTGACAAATACAAATCATATGAGGAGTTTCAATCATCGCTACAAAGGTTTTCAGATGTGGCATTTAGTGTCTCACTGTGAGTCACAGGAGAAACATATAAGCCCTTTTGTTCATCTGTGTTTTCTAATTGTGATTTAATATGAAACGTTGTGAGAGATCATCAAGCAAGTGACCAGCAAGGAGGCCAAATGAACCTGCAGGGTCTCCCAGCGAGTGGGTGGCACCGTGCCCACACAACAACAAACTCCATCTGTGGGAGCAGAAAACGCAGCATAAAAGCTGAGAAACTGAACTGAACGACAGCAAACTCCACTCACACTTTCATCTATTAAAATTTTATGTCCTTCACTTTGAGGCGTTTAGAAAATACATGAATCTTCTTAATCCCGAATTTAAAAATGCATAAGCCTGTCCACAAACACCTCAGCCATTAATAAAGGAGGAGATGCTGAATATTTTCCGGCATAATGAGACAAACAAGCTGATATTAGCCAATGAACTTGCAAGATGGCATTTACAGTCATAAAATTAGTCATAATCTCGTGGCCATATGTTCAGCTATGATGAAGCTTGATCCAAATGATCCAGAGCTGACACCTCTGAATATGATGGACAAATTGTTAATGAGGATACAAACAACGTGGGCCAAAAATGTGACAGCAAGTTAAACTAATAATGGATTTTATTTTGTTCACATCCCTTCACATTATTTGAAACCTCACACCATTTGACACCAGTGTGTGTTGATAAGTGGCTCACTGGTCTCTTACTTGTTGATTCCACAGAGAGAGAGAGAACAAATAATGTTAACCAAATTCAGGAAGAAGCTTTTTCTTTACATCATAAAATACATTCAAACATGTGACCTTGTGCTCCATATAGCATGTTAGTTTTTCATCATCATTGCTGGTCATAGATTTCTCATGTTGTGATTCTGTGCAAATATTTCCAGTCATCTAAAGTATCACTGGTACCATCGGTGGTACTCATACCACAATTTGAGAACCACAGTTTTTGCATATAAATCTTCTTCTTCTATTTTCTCATATGTACTTGTTGTGTCATCAGTCAAATGATAGGAGGGGTCTCAAACACAAAATCTCTCTCAAGCCAGCACTGCACAATATTGTTACTTGATATGAAGGTGAAATTTATCTTTAAACTACCAAAATAAAGTGCAAATAGTGAGGAATAGAAATAAAGGGTAATAAAGGGGGAAAAATTCTCACCATAGTTGTTTCGGTGATGGATCCAAAGCTGTTGATGAAGATGTTGCAGGTGACATTCACAGGAGGTCCTGACAGAAGCAGATCGTGTCTCATGAACCACCGATGACATTTTCACTCTCCTAAACTTTGCTGAATGACCAAAGATGAAAATAACATCTGCTTGCTGTGTCCTGATAAACAAACTTACTTGAGACAAGCAGCATGAAATCGTGTTGTCATTTCCAGTACGCCCCATTAGTGCAGTCCATCTGTCAGCCAATCCGACTTTAAATATTTCAGTGACTCATTTCCAAAGAAGCAATAATTTATTGATCAACCTTTAGTGACATTAGTGTATTTATAGATAATCAGCTGGGATTTACTCAGTACGCACTGTCAAGGATGTGGAGCATGAATGAAATATAGATGAAATGCGACTCCAGAGAATGAGAAGGAAGTGTGTCAGAGAGAATGTGCCGCCTTCAAGGAGAGATCAAGGACTTAAAAATAAGAGCATCCATGCACTTTTCACAAAGAAAGAAATGTGTGGAAAAAAAAATATAATAACCTAAAGCTGTGGGTCAACATGAAAACAAAGCTCCTGTGTGGAAACCTCAAAGCCTGCAGCATCTCTGACTTCTAACACATCTGTGAATGATTTGTGCTACTTCACTGCACAGATATGCAAAATCAGCACGCGCACACACACACCCACACACCTGTCCTGTCAGAGAACATTCTTCCTCTGCACGCTGTGTTACCTTTGAAGTTTGGTCTGATGCGAGCGTCGTAGCCAGATGTGCGTCCCATCAGTTTGTCCAGAAGTCAGATGGAGAGGGCGGTTTGATGGGCCTGCTGGGAAACTTCATCTCCTTACAGTAAACACACCTGTAAGGTGACAGAGACAAACAACTTGCAATGATGCTGCAAATAAATCTGATAAAAAGTAGAAAACAAAGTCTTCCAATTTCCCTGCATTAGAGTTCCATTTATTTATACTTTTTGTGCTAAATACGGACAGCATACGCTGGTCTGGAAGAATATTTTACATATTTTGACATCATGGAATTTAAAAGTGCCATATAGAGTGCAGTATATGAAACAAGATTCAGATATGATGTACCATAGATCATATGAAAGGGGAAAAAGAGTATTAATACTTTATATTTCTGTTTTATGTAGTTATTTAATATTTACAGTGAATTTGTGATGTCTTTTATAAGAAACTTTAGTCTTCACAATTTGTTAATAACTAGATTTGAGGGATCTTTGCAAAAAAACTTGTTTAGATTATATGTTAATGTATAAAACTAATATTGGCCAATATATTACCATATTTTTGTTAATATTGTATCAGCCTAAAATTCCAGTATCTGGCTATATTGTAAATATTTGATTCACACAACACAATTTACCTAAAAATCATTATTATGCTTCACACATTGAGCATTTTCACTTTCTGGAACAGAAATGTAAAGTTATTTTATTTCATTTGCTTGACTTTTCTAAGTACACATCTCTTTTATGACCTCTGTTAATGACTGATCACATTTTTATTTTTGAATCAAATGTCTCTGAAAGCACTTTGAGTTGAAGTTACTGTCAGAAAAGTGCCAGTGTTTTTTTTTTTTTGTTTGTTTGTTTGTTTGTTTTAGCAGAATAAACTCTCCTGAGTCAACAATGTCAAATCTCTTGGCCAAAAAAGAACATAGTTCATCTCTCATCATATTATCAAAAAAAAAAAAAAAAAAAAAAATCATGGATTTCTAAACATCAGTGAACTATCTTTACCATTATCAAATGTCAAGCAAAAAGCAAATTTACTTTAAGCTCTGCTAAAAAGGTTTATGTATGACTTAAAAATATATATATATATATTACTCGCTTACCTGCCTTGCAGAAACATGACAGATGAGGCCCACATCAAGTATATGTGCAATTGCATCCTCAGTGATTAGAAAGTGATAAAAGATGAGTCAGAAGGAGGCAAAAGAGGAGAAGCTGTTGCCTCAGTCTCTGCAGGTGTAAAACACAGGACGCGGCTGCTGCTGCTGTATAATTCAGACTGTAAGGAAGGTTTTTCTCTGAGTGTTTGTGTGGCGCTTTTTCTCTTTTTTTATGGCCACATGCATGCTTCAGGAATTACTGCAAGAATATTTAAAGAGACAGCTCCACTTTCTGAGCAGTGTGCACTTCAGCTGGCTCAAGAAAGAGTTAAATTAAAAGTGATTTCATTTCAAAAGAGGTCAAGGTCTTTAAATTCAATTAAAAGCTAATTGTGACAGTTAAATGAGTAAATGCTCCAAGTGATGATCAACTGAAAATAGTGAGAACATTCATGTTCAGTGTTTACATATCGCTGTGATGAGTTATTGATCAGAAAATAATCCATGTCACCTTTAAATAAGTTATAATTCAATTGAAATTAGAAGTTGAGAGGTGGAAATTAAGTTTGGACAAAGTCACATTTTCAGTTTTTATTTCCTGTTAACCCCACTTCTTCTTTTTCCCCTCACCATAACCCATACACCTTTCACACAAATATCTTTGCATCATACACACACAAACACACACACTCATCTATATATGCCTTTTATCCTTCCTTTTTCCTCATGCAACTTCACTTTCTGCCCACCCAATAACAATCTGTACTTGAATGCAGCAGTCTTCATAATGTACTGTGTGTTGTGTACATTATGTCAACTAAAATAACATTCATATCCAGAGTTCCTCTCCATGTCTTAACTCTGTCAGTCTTTGGGAATAAATGTCCATTGCAATTAAGAATAAATGAGCAATATGTGGAATTTTTCTCAAATGTAAGTAAAATCACAGAACCTTACATGAGAGACTGAAAGCTAATTATGAAGAAAGATCTGTCAGCTGCATTAAATGATGTTGCATTCAAAAGGAAAATAGGATACAGATATTATATTTAGGTGTAATACTTCTTTCTGCTCATTTTGTTCATATTTCATTTGTGTTCACTTCAGTCTGGATGCCCAAAACTTCTGGTCTAAATTACTGTATCATCACTCAAATGTGAAAATTGATGTTTACATACTCATACCAAAGAAAATAATAATAAAAAAAAGTAACTCAGTCTTTTTCTCATGTAAAATTATTGGCTGAGAAATGGATAGAAGGTTGTGGTTGAACATGTTTACCTCATATTTACTTTCAATGTTTTACTCTGGAGGCCAGTGTCAGAGTAAGAAATGAGTACAAATAAAAAACAGACTAGATGAAAAATAAAAATATTTTTCATGCATGAGCATTTTTACCACCAGACAGGCCAAGATTCATTTTAGTGTCATTTCATATGACCAAATGCACTGTAAATGAAGCTTGTATTAAACCTTCCAACATCACTTGATTCATTTTAAATAGATTTAGTAAACCATACCAAAATTTTCAGGCCAATAAGTGCAGCTCAGAAGGCAGATTTAGTCTTTAACTGCCATTAATCAACATAACTAAAAATACGGATTGTTTCAATTTAAAAATCACTTTTATTACAGCTTTTTTTCATTAAAAGCTGCTCGGATCACTCTGAGGGAAATGATAATCTGTGTTCTGCATTACTAGCTGAGTGAAACAGTGACAGGAAAGTGATGAACAATCTCACACACACACACACACACATACGAGCACACACACAAGCATGCACACACATTATGCCTTGATTGTAATATAAAACATGAGAGGGGGAAGTTTGCTGGCGGCACTGAGACTGAATTAAAAAAAAAAAAGAAATCAATAGACTTGATACAGGTAATAGAAATCCCAAATATGAAAATATTTCAGCAACATGACGTAATTTACACAGATCTTCCCATTTTATATGCAATCTGTTGTGTCTTTATTGTGGCCATGGCTGTGAAAGTTCAAAGCCTTCACGTGAAGTGCAGCATCTCTCTCGTGAGCCTCAGCCTCCATCCTCTTAATCCTCATGGATGTTGAAGAGCTTCGCCACTTCGTTCAGGTCCGCATGTTCCTCACCGTCCTTGATAATCTACAAATAAGAGATTCAAACATTTTTCATTTCCACGTCTCCATTTTTAAATCTTTAATCTGACAAACTAGTTTTCTTCACAAAGTGAAAGTTCTAACCTTCCTTGCGATGGGCATTCTGTTGAAGACGTTCCACAGGATGATGCCCACCACCACTTTGTCTCTCAGGTAGAAGATGACTCCTTTTCCATAGCTGTCTTTCTGCTGCTCCACAGCAGGAGCAGGCGATGAAGAGGCCACTGGGCTAGTGGCCACGTCCTCTGTCTCACTTTCTGAACGGATCCCAGTTCCTGCAGCAGATTTAGTGAACAAGGCTCAGTCTGAGTCTGGCTGCTCACGTTGTTCTGTGACTGTTTTAACTGAACAGCAGATGCTCCTACCTGATTGCTCTGTAGCAGCTTTAGGCGTATCTTTGGCTGTGGCTTTGGCAAACACTCCTACTGTTGGAAGGCTGCTGTCCACAATCCCAATCGCCTCGTAGCCTACATCAGGACCCAGGTCACTCCTGAGAGATACCACGGAAACATTTCAACTCATATGACTCAAGTCCTCAAATCAAGAAGCAGTATTCTTAATGCCAAATATAACATATAACAAGACCTTTTAGTGGCAAATAGAATTTAATTAAAAAAAAAAAAAAAAAAAAAAATTGAAACCAAACTGACACAATCAGTTTTCACCTATGCAAGTCTTAGGAAAGATTCAACTATAAATAGGCAGTAAATAAAAATTAAAGCTTTTTTTTTTAAACAAGTTATCTATTTTTCATTACATCAATACAGCATTTTTTTTTTTGCAGAAAAATACATTTGTATTGACAGTGCAGGTGTATACAAAATCATTTCATTCTCCTGAATTTTCTAAGTAATTTGGCTCCTAATGTGGAGTACAAGGAGGTTTAAAACTGTCACAGCAGGTTGTAAATGTACACACACACACACAGTAGACATACAAAAACACACAAAAAGTCAGATACTAATTTAGCTGTAAACTTTAGTCATGTGTAGGTCATAAGTTTGATTGTATGTGTGTAGTGACAGATACATTCTAAACTATCTCAATAAATGTGAAATCCCCTTTGATCATGTCAGTGATGCTTTCAACTATTAGTCAAGTTGCTCGGCCTGAAAAATGTGGCCCGTCCACGTCTGTCTGAGCAATGCTGCCCCCTGCTGACAACTCCTTCACCAATGCAAGCAGCCTCTTAAGGTTTTCAAAATTTTTTAGCACTCAATGCTACAAGGCTTAAAAGTAATCATGCATATTCCTCTGACTCCTAAAAGAATTAACTCTGACTCAGTGCCCACATATTTAAATGAATTCTGTGTGTGGGGGTGTGTGTATGTGTGTGTGTGCATGTGCCTAACTCAGACTGGGGCTTACTTTACTCAGTTCCACCTGGTTTCATGTTTTGTTTTTTTTGGGGAAAAAAAACAAAAAAACAAAAAACAAACATCATGTCATAATTATTACCAGCCACTGGCTTTAATACTCACCAGAACATAGACTGATGCCAGTAGGGTTTTTTGGCTCCAGTCATGTTCTCTCCTGCCAGCCTCCCACTCACAACGGCGTGGTCATGATGCTCCACCCGCCTGCGGCCCAGTCTGATATCATAGAAACATGCAGCGTCTCCTGCCTGTACGCAAATACATTGAGGAGAAGTAGCATGAATATGATTTTTTTTTTTTAAATGAAGAATTATTCCATGTCTGAAGTTACTGAAATTTTTACTTAAATTAAACACTAAGCTCTAAAAGCAGAGACATTATTGCACCATAGCCCTATGGAGGGTACCGTCTCTGATTTACACGTCTGTTCATTAAAATGGAGTAAAAATATCCATGCTCAGAGGGGCTGTGGAACAAAAATCAAGTTGTTTATTGGAATATTTTCAATCAGTATGAACTTTAAACTTACCACCCAAATGTTGGATCTAGCTTGCAACTCTGCATTGACCCGATAGCCACCAAAGTCAGAATCCACCTCTAGACCTGCTGACTTTGCAAGGTCGACATTGGGCTCCAGGCCAACAGCTGCAACAATGTGATCAGTTTTTATCTAGAAAGAGAAACGCAAGAAAATCAGTATCTAATAAAGATCTTTATTTTGTAAATTATACTGAACTTGTGCAGAAATCTGGACATACCAGGCGGCCATCCTTCAGGAGGATTTCTAATTTATCATCCTTGCAGGTCACAGATTTCATCAAAGCTTCTGAGAGGATTTTTACACCCTCTTCAAGACCAAAGACAGAACATTGATTAAAAGAAGTGGAAGAAATGAGCTATAACATAGGAAGCATGTTTATGTGCTTTATGTGGTTCAGAAAAGATACAATTCAAAGTGGACAATAACCTTTCTTGACTTTTTCTGTTGTCCAGTTGCTCAGATACTCTGGCAGCACTTTTCCCATGTTGCCTCTCTCGGGGAACATCTGTACCACCTCCAGGCCAGTGTCCGCAGCTGAGAAGATAAAGGATTAACTTAATTCTGCTAAATATCGGTGTTAGCAACCCAACCATTCTGTCATTTTGTCCTATCATTGGAAGCTTACATCTCCTGCCAAGGGCACAGGCCAGCTCACTGCCCAGGAAGCCTCCTCCAACTATGGTGATGGACTTGGAGTTTCTGGAGACCTTGTCCAGTGACTTAAAGTCCTCAATCTGTGGAGAAGAGCAAAATCTAGATTCACTCACAGGGGTCACACCACAGTTACACTACACTCACTCACTCAAACTGAAACAAAGCTACTGTCCCCTGGTGGTAGCACACTGACCTTACGGAACAAAGTGGTCCTCTTCATCACCTCCTCTCCTGCTCTTTCTATAACCTGCAGGTTTCTAGGTACTCCCCCTGTAAAGAAAAATAAGGTGTGGTAAACCACTCGCAGTAATATATGTGTTTTAAACTAAAGTTTTCAAGTGTCTTACCTGTAGCAATCAAACACTTATCATAAGAAATTTCCGTTTTATCATCCAGTTGTACTTTGTTTCCTCTCACATCCATGTGTACCACCTAGAAACGTTTAAATTAGGTGATCACTGTTTGAAGTATATAACATGAAGAAAAGGCAGTTTGACTTTGTTATGGAGATTTTTCAGTAATTTTTCAATAATTTATCCAACAAATACTGTAAAAAATTGTGAAATCAACATATTGTCTGACTATTACATTTAAACATCTGTCAGCTAACCTTTTTCCCAGTGAGAACAGCCACTCCACCATTTTCTGCGCTCTCCAATTCTTCTGGACTGATGTAGAATGATGGGGGCTGGAAGTAGATGCTGGCAAATAAACGCAAAGGTATTAAAGTGATGAAGTAGTTTTCATTTTGAATGTTCCTCACTGATGACCCAATTACAGGTAAACAGATTTGTCTAAGGTCAAAGACAATGACGGCACCCACTTCTAAAGTTTTACATTAACTGTCACTAAAACATTTTTGAGCGTGTTTTTCCTGGGAGAAACTAAATCCTTTGTAGCACAGGAAGTGAGGCATTTGGTTCCAGGGCTCAGTAAAGTACTGAGCAGCATCAGTGCTGAAGGCCACCAGCGTACAGAGAAAAGGTCATCACCAACAGAAACGTATTACATCAACGGTAAAAAATCATTGCTACACACTGAGAAGTGATCTGTGATAAGTGCCATGCAAAAACACCTCAGTACTGATCACAGGCAGACAAAGCGAGACAGACAGTGAGACAGATAGAAATCAATGCAATACAGTGTAATAAACACAGAGCCCACTTTCAATTAAACAAGTACAATGAGGAACTTAAACACACCTCCTTTCCTTTCCATTCCACTGTTTGAAGCGCAGAGTTTCTGTCACACTGGGGTCATCAGAGAACCAGAGCTCCTTAGACAAAGGTGGTCTCATATATGGAAGGTCTGGCTCATCAGTCACAATCAATACCTGGTAGTAAAAGCATTACAAAAAAAAAAAAAAAANAAAAAAAAAAAAAAAGAAAGATTAATACACCTTCACACAAATCCTGAGCTTTGCATTATTCTGTAACAGAGGCCTAACTGACCCTGGCACCTGGATCTCTGGCTCGAATAGACCGCGCTGCAGCAAAAGAGGCAGTGCCTCCACCAATAAGCAAATAGGGGGCGTGTGAGGGGATCTTAGCAGGGCTGGGTGCAGAGTCCACTCCTGTTTGTATGGGAGAGCAAGAGCAAGCAAGACAGAGAGCAGGGGAAAAAGAGAGAGAGAGGAGAGTGAGTGAGAGAGATAGGCAAAGTGCCAAAAGCAGCAGACAGAAAAGACAAAGTCAATGCATGATCCATGTTTTGGAGTCCATCAGTGCTGATGACTTTCACAAACACACCTGAAAGGAATGAGACTTGGAATCATTAAATAATACAAGTTAAACTTTCCCATGAGTGAGAGATTAACATTTACCATAAAAAGAACCAATGTGTAAAGATATGCACAGGTAGAGAGGAGAGCTGTAATGAGTGAAAATGTTAAAATATACACAGGGGAAAAAAAGGTTGGGAAATTAATGTTAATGTGCCAAAACGGGAAATTGTATTATCATCGTGTTGGCCTGCATCCCCGCAGAGGCTGAACTCAGGTCTTACCACTCTCTGCCACCACTGCAGATGGAGGCTCAGGTGATTCTGCTGCAGGGATTTCTGCTGCTGCTGGTTCTGTTAGTATAGCACCAATGAGTTAGAAGAAAATAATCCCTGCAATGTGGAAAATGAAAATTTGCTGGTTTCATGCAGAGGTCTGACTGACTGCTTACCACTCTCCACTACAGGGGCAGGCGGCTCTGTAAGCTCGGCTGGGGAAGGTTCAGAGGGGGCTGCTGGTGGTTCTGGTTGCATAGTGACAATGCTACTTTAGAACCTCAACATTGTGCAAGGACCAATAAGTAAACTGAACCAGAGAGACTGATGACTCATGTCAGATGAAAACTAAAAGATGCAGGTGGCAAGCTGAAATATTTCTATAGAATGAGTAAATGACTGATATTAGAGAACCTTTTATTCATGAATCTTACCATCCTCAACTACCGGTGCAGCAGGTTGTCCTGCTGCCTCTTCTGGAGAAGCTTCTACCACAGGTTCAGCTGCTGTTGAGGCAATAACAGCCTGGGATTAGACTGAATGCTTTACTAGATTACTGAAATTGAAGTCCGTCTGAATCCATGCATTTCTTCAGCACTATTTATCCTGGAATCATTGTTAGGAGCACACACACTGAAACACCTGGAAGCTGCCCAGACAGTCTTCAGCTGCTGGTGACTAGCAGTTAGTTCTGACTCAGGAACACACCATTTGTGATTCAGCCTCACAAACCAAACTTTCCACACACTCTCTTTACATTCACACAGCAGCTTTCTGGTTACAAATGGCTTGTGTTCTCATTAGACTAATGCTGCCCAATCCCAGTTTCACCTTCGGTTTTGGGGTCAAGTCATGCATGAAATTCCAGGACTCTTTATAATTTCCACCCAAAGAACCCAAACAATGTGAAACAGACAGACGTGCACAGGCAAAGACAAGATTTGTTAGAAATGAAAAGTTGTTTAAAGGTACACAGAAAAGAAGGTTGGGAAATTAAAATAAATGTAGTAAAATAGGAAAATATATTGTTGTCATGGCTGCACCTGTGGCCGCTGCAGCAGAGGCTGAACTAAGGTCTTACCAGTCTCTGCCACCGCTTCAGAATGAGGTTCAGGTGATTCTGCTGCAGGGATTTCTGCTACTGCTGCAGGTTCTGTTAGCAAAGTTGGTTCTGTTACCAAAGCGTCACCCGCTTAAGACAGAATAATCACTAAAATACGGTAAATGAAAATTCACTGGATTCCATGCAGAGGTCTGACTGACTGCTTACCACTCTCCACAACAGGGGCAGGCGGCTCTGTAAGCTCAGCTGGGGAAGGCTCCGAAGGGGCTGCTGGTGGTTCTGGTCGCATAGTGACAATGTTACTTTACAACCTCAACAAGGACCAATAAGTAAACTGAGCCAGAGACTGATGATTCATGTCAGGTGGCAGCTAAAATGTAAGTGGCCAAATTGTTGGACGAACTACAATGTTTCTATAGAATGAGTAAATAACTGACATTAGAGAATCTTTTCTTCGTGAATCTTACCATCCTCAACTACTGGTGCAGCAGGTTGTCCTGCTGCCTCTTCTGGAGAAGCTTCAGGCTCAGCTGCTGTTGAAGCAATCACAGTCTGGGATTAGACTGAATTCTTCACTAGATTTTTGAAATGGAAGTCTGCCTGAATCCATGCATTTCTTCAGTGCTATTTACCCTGGGATTTTATAGAGCATGCACACTGAAACACGTGGAAGTTGCCCGATATAACCAGTCTTCTCCTGCTGGACACTATGGGTTCATTCTGACTCTGGAACACACTGTTTTGTGGTTTATACCCACACATTTAAATTTCCATAAACTTGCTTTAGATTTATACAGCAGCTTTTTGGTTACAAATCATTTCTGCTGCCTTTATGTTGCTGCCGCCCGATCTCAATTTTACCTTCTGTAAAGGGATAAAGTCATACTTGGAACAAATTTCAGGACTCCATATTCTTTGTGCATATTTACGAAATTCTCTAACAACATACTCTCATGCTGTTGATGGAAACTACATTTAAAGCCCTGTTGTTGTTGCAAATCTTCCTACAGTAAATTCACACCAGTACCACTAAATGACAAAAATACAACCACATTTATCTCTTTATCTTTTAGAGAGATTTATATCTTTATCTTTTTTCAGTGTTGAAGATGACATAACTCACACCAACTACCAAATTTTAACAGACACATCAGAGTAAAGAGAACTTCTGTGGTGTCTTTTAAAGAGTTAAATGAGCCGCTCCTGTGATGACTTTTGCTTTTTAGGCACAGCAAGAAATAAGTCTGGAGGAAAGATATTAATCAAAAGGGCAGCTTCCTTTTATGTGCACAGCTAGCATTTACACTTTATAATTCACAGCAAAGTACTTGTGAGTACTATCCTAGGACACATGCACAGAAAATGTCAGAAGGGAGAGGTTATGTTTGCAATCAAAGTGTACTGTGAGTCAACACATTTGTAGTAAATTAAACTCAATGATGGTGTCCTAAATAAAATGAAATGTACACAATTCACAATGCAGGTGAGTATGTCAGTTTCCGAAAGCTCCACTGTAACAGCAGGAAGGACATTTTAAAAGGTTAGTGAGGAGTAAAATGACACGACAGAAATCACAAAATACAGGGAGGTTAAAAAAAAAAATCACATGCAACAGGTCATAGAGCATGCAAACTTCTGGAAAAGTTCTGGATTCAAACAAGAATCAACAGGTACAATAAGAAAGATAAGAATCTGCCTGGGCCTTGTGTATAAAACGTAGCATTATAAACCTGTATGTTTAGCATGTGTCAATTCTGCTCAGGTGAGTGGAGTAAAAAGAAAAGTGTGTCATGCAGCTTTTTGCACTAACTTATCTTTACCAGTTGGTGTCACTATGTCATACATCATAAGGTGTAACAGTAATATTTCCCCACATCCAGCATGTATTTTAACAAAGACGTGCTACTGATCTTTTCCCCCCAGACGCGCCATTTTTATACAGGAGGCACAAGTCATACATGCATAAATGTATGAGTATAGAATGAATGCAGACAACCTGGAGACGGTTCGGTTGTCTCACCGGGGTGCGTTTCTTCAGCAGTAGGAGTTGGACTCGGCTCTTCCTCAGATGGTGCTGCTGCTTCAGGTTCCTGCTCAGAGACTTTTGTGAGAGACGTACACCAAATTATCACAATGAGCTTTGAAATCAACTTAGACTAGAAAGAAATATAATTTAATATGTTATAATAATTGCACCTTGTCTTTTTGGGACATTCTGTTTATTTGCACACTATATGCACAGTTTTGTGATGTCATCTTCTCTATGTGCTCTTTTTCCATATTTATAAATATCTATTCAATACAGCCCTGGAATGAAGTCATACCGTAACCATAAATACTGGTGATGTTTATATGGCAATAAAGAGAATGCTAATCTAACTCTTACACAAAACAAGCCTCTGACAAGGGTTTCAAAAAAAATGTTTCAATAAAGAGAACAAAGCGTCAATTAATGTTTTTAAAATGTTTTTAGGTTAAGCGCAAACACTTCATGTTATGAATGTGCAACAGTAACATTTTATTACCTGTTGGGTTATTAACCGAGGTGGCATTTGGTCTATAAAAGTTAAATATATGTGAATATCTACTCACCCTCTGTTTTCTCTGTTTCAGTGGCTTCTACAGCTAAAACAAGAAACAAAACAATTAAAACTGAGTAATTCTTCATTTGTAATGAATAAAAGGCAATGAAGCCACGTAACGGAATGGAAACTTTTATGATGAAATCATTGTGAAGCATTTGTGACAAAAATTAATATGATACTCATATAAATTGCCCACCAGGAGCCTCTGAGTGGACAGATGTGGTTGATTCTTGTGCGACTGCTTTTTGTGGTCTGGATGCAATTTCTTCCAGACGGTCCTGATATCTTTGACGGTCTCCACTGATGGTTCGGTACGCCTTTGAAAGTACAAAATGTTCCACATTTACTTACAATCAACTCAACTTTTACTCTCTGAAGGAGCAACAATTTGCCTGTCAGCTCAAGTTTAATATTTAATATTTATGAATTCAGACACAGTCAGAAGGATCCAACAACAATTGCTATTCTGAGGACGATTCATAGCTAATTTTAGTTAGATACTCTGAATGAAATCCAGTAATCAAACGTGCATGTGCTAAAACCTAAAAACGTTCTTTATTTCATCTTAAATGTGTATGATTTTCAGTACAAACAGAGGTCATGTCAGCATGAGGAAAGCAGGGATCATTACAACACCTCAGAACTATATGCACCACGACTTGCATAGAAAACTTTACATTGCTTTTTCTAAATGTGTGTGTCTTTCTTCATAGCAGAAAAGAGCAGAGTGTGTCAGATTATCACTAACATAAACTCCACTGCCAAAGCAGGCTGCTCCAACAAAAAGGGCATACAGGACGTTCTCTCCACCTCCTCCTCCTCCTCCAGGTCCAGTGGACATGTGGGCCTCAGGAACAAGTGCTGGTCTTCTGCCATTGTTCAACCCTGCAAAACCATATAATAAAAACCGTACAACAAAACCATATCACAAAACCCATATAGAGATCGGTCAAAACCTCAGCAACTCTGACTACAAATAACAGTTTATTAAAGATAAACAGAAGTAAGTCAAAGTTGCAGTTTATCTTAATTTGAATCTGAAATCTGCAGAATGTGTTAATCTTGTGGTGATGTGTGGTAAAACACTACAACATCACATTTTCTGTGGTTACAGTCTCTAGACTGCTACTAAGAAATGCTGATGGGGCTTATTAGGTTTCATCTGTTGTGCATGGTTACTGTACATGCCAATTAAATAAATATCTGAGACTGAGGATCTGTCAAAAAAAAAAACAAAACTGGATATCAACTATTTGATGGGACATAATAATCATGAAACAAAATGCTTCACTATCAGGACAAGAACAGCTGCAAAGTTACAGATTCTAGCTTTAAATTACTTCCCAGTATCTTGTATGGCAGTTGACAGCAGGATAGATAGCGAGCTCAATCTAGTTAGAAAGTATGTGGTTAGTTTTTAGCACATCCATGCTATTTGTTCATAGCAAGACTTCATCAAAGCTTTTCTTAAAAGGTCAGATTCAGTTCAATGAGTCTCTGCAATATTTACAGGTTTTTCCAATCACTGTGTATTTTTGCTAAAAGTTGTCAAACATGGAGGATGTGATTCTACTTCCCTGAATAAAACAACCCAACTAGTCAAACTGTCTCCATGTCAGTGTATCAGTGTGTTTTTGCAGGTTGCGCGCTGCTTTCAGGTCCTCACACATAATTCAACTGTCATGCAAAAAGTATAATTTCTCTGTTATTTGTCGTGTCTTATTGCAGGGAATGTATTGAAATACAACAACAGAATTTAAAAAATAACAGCAAAGACAAACAGCCATGAGAGATGCTGTTTCATCAGACAGATACACAACAAAGCATGAATATAAATAACGCGATAATGTGACAAGTGAAGGAACACAGTTGCCGGATTGGTGGAACCACTGAAATAAAGACATGCAGACAAGACATGCAGACTAGCAACGATGTGAGTGTTTACACTTGATGTCTATATTAAGCAGCAGTCTTGCTTCTCCAAAAAAAAAAAAAAAAANAAAAAAAAAAAAAAAATGTGTGTATCCCTTTTTAGAAGAGGGTAAGCTAGTTATAAAAGCCAATATTTTAATCTACTACAACTTGGTGTATAATATGCATGCCCAACTTCCTTAACATTAATTAAAATGTTCTGAGTAGTTTATGCCCACATGGTATTAGACCACTTAGATCTGAGTACAGAGTCTAACTTGATGCTTCCTGGAATAGAAAGAAAGAAAAGAGCATTGCATACTTTGGGGCAATGTAATCAAGTAGCAACCTGCTAGATAATTAGGCTAATTAAAGAAAGCATGTACAAAAAAAGGAGTTGGGGTTGCAGAACTCTCTCTTCCTGAACTATTTTCTTTTAATAACTCCACACCAGGCGGCATCAGCTGCAGCACAAAAGAATAAGTACACACTAGACCCTGGTGTACGCACACACACTTAAAACAGTATTAGTCTCATGATTTCTTTGCCTGCCATTTCTTAGTATTAGACTGCTAAATACACATTTCTCAAGTTCTTTAGGTGGACGGAGGACATGGAATCAGATTTAAAAACCTGAAACTTTATTTCCGCATTTTCTGTTTGGTGGACTGGAACCAAGCTAGAGGGGTGAGCTGCACATTCCTACTGGTGGACTAGATTTTAACTATCACACACATCACTATGTGCATCAGACCAACTTCCTGGTCATTGATTGGCTGATTAAGACATGTGACTGTCTGCTTCCATTAACAAAACAAACACACTTAGGCATGTTGAAAATATTTTTCCTGACTATCTGATGTTCTTTATCCCGCTCTGTTTGAGAATGAACTTCAGAGCTGTTGGACTATGAACAAACGATCACGGATGGGTTTCCTCATTTGATCCATTGTAGGCTGTGTTTTAAACATCCACTCCAGCTCCAACAGCTACATGTGGAGCTCTTTCTCAACTCACTCATACTGACCAACATGTTTTTTCATTGTTTGATGCTTCGTCTGTGTATCACTGTGTTTGAACATCTGTACTCCAAATATGTACTGACAGCTGTTGTGCAATCTCAAGTATTCCTCACACTTGTTCTTTCTCACAGACATTTCTTATTTTAAGCTGATAAGAGGCTTAAGTTGCTACAACTTGCAGCAACAATCACACTTCAATGTCTGCATTACTTTATTATGGTCATTGACTGAGTTTATAAAAAACAAACTATAACCTAACTATGAATGTTGGACAAATTGCATCACTTTACTGTTTTCCTTTTTTTCAGTGTGCAAATGTGTATTTTATATTAAAAATTTTAATAAAGAGGGAAAATTTTTTATAACGTAATAGAATTCATAATCCAAATGCAGATTGATAGCTACTGGTAGATGTGTTACTCCACTGAAACTGGAGAGCATTCTCAAATATTCCTAATATTAATGGGCATATTTTGTTTTTGAGGTGAATAAAGAGATTAAAGTTCTTTAAATTGCCACCGCTTGCAGCAACTGGTCTTCTGCACAATCTGTACTACTTAATTCTGCTCATTGTTTGAGTTGTAAAACACTAAACTGTCTATACTGTATGTATAGTAGAATAGTAGAAGCAGTTTTTCAAAAAATGTCTTCATTATTTGGTCGTGCTTCTGTGCGCAATTTTATCACCCTCATTTCCTTAGTGTCTAAACAAGTGTTTGCATGTTGCATAAAATCACATTTTATTAAACTGATTGAGAAGGAATTTGGGAACACTGCATGCTGTGATATATATATATTACTGACCAAAATTCAAAGTAGAAAGATGTAAATTTTACGTTATATTGCCCAGCCTTAGCTGAAATACATAGTGTTATGAGAGAAAAGCCTTTAGTATATGACCAAACAAATGTTAAATAGAGTCGTGTGATGTAATATGTGTGTGTCCTGTACGTCATGAGGTCAGACAACTTCAAGTTTGGAAAAGGTCTGACATTAGCTTAGATAGCTTATGAAGTAAAGCTAATGTCAAAAGCAGAGGGTCGTGTACATAAACTCAGACATGAAACATGAAATTCTGGTAACAGAGTAAATTAATATATGGGATAGAAGTAGCACTAAAGTAACATTGTTCTCTGTCAGTCAATGTGAAAGTTAGCTAATACTTTATATTTATTAATATTTAATATTGCATCTACTTTGTGCAGCATGTTAGCATTTATTAGCTTGGCAGCAGCCAAACGAAGGTCCGACTGATTTAGGACAGCTACACGAACTTAGTGCCTGACTTGAATGAATGATACTGAAACTTATAATACAATTTAGAAGTGATTTCTACCGAACGTGAAGGCAGCAAGTTAGTGTAGTTACTTACCTGCTCTCCTCACATTCTGCCGGCACAAAGTAGAGTTTGCTCTAGCTAGATGTGCAAGATTCTTCCACACAGTGCGACATGTCAGCATCGTGGCTCCGCTCCGCTGTACCGGCTCAGGTACACTTCACTACACTAATCACTCTCTAGTTTACGTTAAATGCAGACCCACTGCCACACTGACGATTAGCAGCACCACCGAGCCATACGCCAAGGCCACGGCACGGACAGGTCATACGTTTCATGGGAATCATGGGTAATTACAAAGAGTGTTAACATGACAAGATGGCTCACCACTGGAATAGGACAGGTTTACGACATCGAGAAAAGATGGCGTGTGCGCCAATAAACATGTTCCATCGACTTTAAGCGATCCTATATTATTTCTTTGCGGTTTATGTATCATAAGCAATCACACCAATCACATAATCCACTGAGATACACATTGCTTAGGGGTTTTAAGCAGCTACAGATGCGAGCTATGCAATTGCTATGATGACGGGAAATGTATCGTGTGTGCTCTTTTGCGCATGCGTGAAATTGGCCAGCTTGAGCTTCCGTAGACTGTACTATACAGCGAGAAAAACACAAATTTCACGTGTGCATCTACGGGTTACGGGGTGTTATTGAGTTCACGCGTGTAAAAAAGAGCAGAGATCTGTTCTCCACTCTCCTGTTCTCACCACCGTTTCTGGTTATTAAATTTCTTGTTGATTATCGTACCACGACGGCAGACCTCTGTGTACTTTCCCTTTTATCAGCGCGTAACGTCAAGCTGTGTCATTGCTGTGTGCGAGAATATTTAGGATATTGAGGATTTAAAAAAGAAATTTCATCGAGATGGTGCAGCGTCGAAAGCTTTTGACTCTAATACTCGCCATGCTTTTTGCAGACGACGATGAAGGAGTTGCGAAAGAAGCTGAAATTGTACTCTCTGATTCAGAGAGTGTCCCCACAGATGACGAATCTGGTTTTCAGGCAGAGATCTATCTCAGGACAGGTAAGAAAGTATTTTTGCTGAAAGTATTTTGATTCAGTTGTTGATTTTTTTTTATTTTTATTTTATTTTTTATTTTTTTATGAAGTATTTGTATTTTGTACGTTGCATTTCTGCATGTGCTGGTATTTTTCTTTTGCCCTCTTCTTTATCAGGTATCTCTGTATTGGGTGGATATAATGGGGTGATGCAAGTCTACAAACAATTTGACTGTGGTGTGTGGGCTGCAGAGGTAATATAATAATAAAATGAAAGTTTTTGTCAACATACAGGGAAGAAGACAATGAGGAGCCACAACCCAGCAGCACAATCGACCCTCCCCCAGTACCACTGGCCACACAGAGGATGGAAAAAGAGAGTTCAAAAAAAGGTGTAAGCACCCCTCCATATAGAACGAGAGAGTCTAAACGACGTAGGATACCCAGAAAACACGGTCAGCCACACAGCGCTGGAAAACCAAGACCCTGATGTTGCCCCTGCACCACTTAGATTCCAACCATGCCATCAACCTGGTGTTCAGTTAGACACCACAAAGAGTTACACTCCATTGGACCTGTTTCAGTTATTTTTTTACAAGGACACTGTACAGACTCTCTATGCATAAACACAAACAAACAGGCAGAAAAGAACCTAAGGGCAAAAAGTACAAATGGATTCCTGTTGATGTTGATGAGTTTTACGATTTTTTTAGGACTCATAATGTACATATCATTGGTCCCACTGAAACAGATCTGTGACTATTGGAGGAGGACACATATTCTCTGTCCCATTTCCCACAACCATCATGACCAGGGACAGGTTTAGAACTCTGTTTTGGAACGTTCATGAGTGATCCAGAGGCGGATGTGGAGAATGACCGAAAAAAGGGCACACCAGATCATGACGCGTTATTCTGCACTAGACCTCTCCTGGACAACATCCGTAGTGCCTGCAAGGCCTACTACCATCCAAGAAAGGAGCTTTCCATAGATGTGAGGATGGCGGGCACAAAGGCAAAAACTAGCATGGCGCGTTATGCAAAGAACAAACCCACCAAATGGGGATTCAAACTTTTTGTTTTGGCTAACTCTAGCAACGGGTATACAGAGGACTTCTTAGTCTACACCGGGAAAGCAAAAGCAGCCAGTGCAAATCGACTGCCATACGATAGTGTCATGACACTCATCAACCCAGCTTTCCTGGGTACCAGATACGATGTGTATATGGACAATTTTTACACAAGTCCTAAACTTTTCAAAGACTTAAAAGCATCTAACTTTGGAACATGTGGGACGTAACCCTAACACAGAAAAGGGGTCCCCCATGGCAGATGTAATTCCCTAAGCAACAAGTCCCCCAGAGGCTCAATCAGGTGGATCAGAGAGAACTCACTTCTCTTCGTGAAGTGGATGGACGCACGGGAGATGTCAGTCTGCTCCTCCATTCATAACGCATTCTCAGGGGATACTGTGGAGGAGAGACTGAAAAGACGTGGCCACTGGACCACGTCAGATTCCTTGCCCTACCCCCGTCATGGTATACAACAAGTACATGGGAGGGGTAGACCTGTCAGATCAGTTGTTGCAGTACTACACTTGCAAACACAAAACACTTCGCTGGTACTGCACGCTGTTCTTTCACTTCTTGGACATTGCCAGTACCAATGCCTACATCCTCCATCAGGAGCTCTGCAAAGTCAAAGGTCAGATTCCCATGTCTCACAAGGAATTCATGGAAGAGCTGACTGCTGAACTGTCGGGGTTGACATCACAGGACTTCCCAACAGCAGCAGCAGACGGACGGAGCACGTCCCGGTGGCCTGCGCTCGCCCCATAGAGTTGTCAGTGAGAGCCACACAGGGATGCAGGACATGTGGACAGTGCAAAGGAGAAGGGAAAAGACTTGTCACACTGTGGAAGTGTAAAGCCTGTGACGTCCCACTCTGCCTCATTTTAGACAGGAACTGTTTTGAACAGTGACATGACTAAAATGTGGAGAAAAAAAGTCTGAACACTCAAATAAGACTGTATATTTGTAAATAGCGATGTTTTTGGAGCATTTTTTTTGTTTGTTTGTTTTTGAGGTTATGTTTGCATATAAAAAGTTTCAAATGTTTGTGTTGTTAAAAACTGTCACAAGCAGTTTTTTCAAGAGTTATCAATAAAAATGTGTGGTATTTATTTTGATTGGTGCTTGTACTTTCTTGTGTGTTTCTGTGCCTATTGCATATATAGTAAATAGTGTCAGAAAGTGAAAAATTATATGATTTAGAGTGAAAGCTGAGGTGCTGAAAAAAGACACCAAACAGTTGAGTAAAAACATTTAAAGCAATAAAACCGGGCTAATCAAAGACTATAGAAAAACCCTCAAAAATCCCTTGAAAACCCTATAAAAAATAGTTTTACAGCCACTGCTATCTGCTTCCATTTCTTTCTTACAAGGCTCTTTGGTGGTTAGGTGTCTGCCCTAACCCACTCTTCTTCTTTACATTTCATTTTTTGCAGCCATTGTAAGTTGCTGCCCTCTATAGACTGTCATTTGAACCTCTGATTATGTAATTTCCACGGACTCTATCAGGTCATTTTTACAGTTTTGCTATTTGTTGAATTGTGCATTCATTTACTTCTAAATCCAGTTTTTTCCTCATAATTTATGCTTGCACTCACCAAATTCACACAGCTTTTGACCATCTACAGATATAATCTAAATATGTTTCAAGCCTGGAGTCAGCACATCGTTTTATGTCAATCTACAATAAAATTATAGCTAAAATAAATTTGGGATGAATTTATAATCTATTTTATTAAATGATAAAAAAAAGTCAATGCCACAGTTTTAGTTTACTTATTTATTTTTGTTTTTTCATGATTTTACACTGAACACACTTGTCTAACATTTTTTAATTCATGTCATTTTTACTTATTTTTCTTTTTGTTAAAAATCTTAAAAAAAAAAATCCATTTCATAAAAGATTATAAAAGAGCTCAAATGCCCATAATATTTTAAACCTGTAAAAATAAATTACATGTATACAGGTAAGATAATACTACAACATAGTAAGAAATTGATTTAAAAAAAAAAAAAAAAGGTTCACAGTGTATAAGATAAACTAATTACAATCATTCACATAGCCTCTGATTTGTAAACAAATTAACATATTTTATCCGCTGCGTTTGGGTTCTAATTTGGCAAAATGAAACGTACTCACAGACAAATGTCGCCCTCTGGTGGTTGCACAATGAATTTGAACCAAAGCGTTAAGGTGGCCTATTTCCACCTAAACAAAATAATTATTTGTTGCATGCAGTCACTAACTGACTGCTAATTTTTCATAATTCTGTTATTAGTAGTGGAATGTGAGATTGAACAAATGTATTAAAATTGGTAATATCAATGCATTTTATTTTTTCATGAATTGAAACAAGTTTTATTCTGACAGCGAGGATTACAAGTCCACCAACCTTCATGGTGAGCAAAGAGGAAATTTAAAACAATGATTATTTGTATGTGATTTATCTTTTTTCTTTTTTACTGACAAGTTATGAAGTAAATTATTTTACTGGATGAAACAGATATACTGCTACTACTACTACTAATAATAATATGTTGTTGTTTTCTGCATGCAAGCCTTCAGTGAAAGCTAATCTTTGACAATAATTTATCACTGATTTATCATTAAGTTAGAATATTTTAATCAGTGAAATAATTTCTGCTCTTTATTCATAGTCAAAGTTCAGAAACCATACCAGACTCCCAAAAAACAAATTATAAGCTTCATTACAGCATAATATAATCAGTAACGGCTTTATAACAAACAAGCAACCAGAGTAACAGATAATCAGCAACAGAATCCAGAATTATTAATATTTATTTTACCTTTAAGAATTTAACTTTTCTGTAGTTAGGCTTTTTTTTTAAGGAAGGGGGTGTAAACGCAATAAATAAATAGATAATAAAATTAATACAATCTTTACAGGGTATCAGCTAGCTACATTCATTTTCCAGGTATCCAAGAGAAAATAAACCCATATTTCTGACAGTCTCTCTCTCTCTCTCTCTCTCTCTCTCTCTCTCTCTCTCTCTGTGTCAGTGTGATCAATTTCTTGACTTCCTCCTTTTGGAGTGGTTGGGCTGAATACCAGAACACAGGATATGCTGCGTGGTGCTCTCAGTTTTACAGCAGCAGCAGCAGCAGCAGCAGCAGTGAGGACGACACGCTGCAGTCAAGATGAGTGCCGGGGATGTGGTCTGCACCGGCTGGCTCATTAAATCCCCCCCAGAGAAGAAACTCAAGAGATTTGTGAGTACGAGTACACACTGGCCACCTCTTTATGCCTATACATTTTACCCACGCAGGAGACAGGCTGTGCTGTAGAGCCGCGCGCGCGTGTCTCTGTGTGTGTGTGTGTGTGTGTGATGATATGGAATGGAGATATACAATCAACTGATTCATATAGGTTTGTTTAACTGAGTTCCAATAAAAACTCCTTTATATCTGCTTCCTTATTTCCATAATCATGCCCGATACATTTAATCTCATAGTGCAGGTTCATTTTTAGTTATAAACAACAACGTATAACATTAATAATCATATGTCACAAACTCCAGATGTACCTACAGTTTATGAAAATGCTTACATAAACAGCATATGGTCTTTATTGTTTTTGTGGCTGTTGGGGTCATGTGATATTATTGTCTGCTCACTCTGCTGTGTGAGTGTGTGCTGTTTCTGTGAGATGAGTGTGTGTGTTGTGAAACATGGGAAGTAACGTCACTTGCAGTCAGACGCTCTAGAAGTAAGTGACAAGCAGAAATAGTCCAAGTTCATGATGGCTGTTTGTACTTCCTCACTACCAATGAGAGGTATAGTTAGTACCTGCCTTATCCAATACTCAGGTATTAACCAAAATTATCTATGTGTTTGAGATTATGTCAGTAATAACAGAAATGAGATGAAAATCTTTACAGAGAAAAGGTCACCGTACAGTGTGTTGTGCTGGTCGTGGAATTGTTTGCTGCGTTTGTTTACCATGATGTATGTCTGTTGTACCAGATTGTAATAATTTCAATAGTATCAACATAGTTCAAGCCAAATCATCATTGAAGGCAAAGAAGTGTCATCATCTCTTTTTCGGTTTCTGGTAACAAAACATTGGTTTGTCTAACTTCTGCCGTGACAAATGTATATTTCCCAGGATATGTCCAGTCTGGAGTGTATGTTAGGGTCAAATCGTTCGCTTTGCATCATCAGTTACTGTGATAATGATGGCAAGTAAGCAAAATTATATTGTGTAGTCTGTTCTAAACTGAGATATTTTGTTATATCAATTATGGTCCTTTTCCAACTCAGGTATTAAACCAGCCCAGTTGGTACTTTAGAGAGTTATTAGTATTGACTGAGAATCTGTGCTGCAGCAGTTTTGGTTGTTTCTTTGTTTCACTGTGACTTTTACAGTGAGATATTTTTAAAGCTTCTCCCCAAGATCACACAGGAGCTGAAAGAGAAACTGCTGAAACTCTTCTAGATTTTAATCCAAATTGGATTGATTGAATTCTTTTTTCCCATATATAGATATCTAATGCAAATACAATCATTCATTCATTCATTTTTAAGTTAAATTTTAAGACTTAGATTACTTTATCCATTCATTAATAGCTGTATTTTATAACACATACAATTTGTTTTCCACCTTTGGGAGCAATGGAGAAACTGTGGACTTCTGCAGGCCTGCAGTTATTATAAAGAAAAAGAAAAGAAAAGTAAAGAGAAGAACAGAAATGAAAATAAAATAAAATAGAAAGCTGAATTGCTTAATTTAAATAGAAAATTATTTGTATTTGTTTGCTTAAAGACCAAAATACATAAAAGTTAGTTTCAGTTTCAGCCTACAATAAATTTCAATATACCAACTTCATGCAGTTTACTTTGAATATACTTTGAATATGAAAAATTCTTTGAAACAGTCTGCAGAACAGGATCAAATTGCATGCACCCATTGAGTTATGTTTTCCTCTTCAATTTGGCAGTAAAATATGATGTGTCTAACTATTTCCTGCTCTGAACTCTTAAATTGCTAGCTGACTTGTACACAGGTTGCCCACATGCAAAAGAAAAAGTGTCACCCTTGATATTTACACAGAACAAAAAGATCAGTGTGCTAAAACCATTAAGGCTCTACCCCAGCGAAGCTCAAAGCCACAAAGCCAAGAGTGTGAAAATGATACTAACAGCCTTTTCTGTGATCTCCAGGAAATATTAGCTTTTCTCCAAATACTTAAAAATAACTATACATGTTGCATCTATGACAGCGGGGACTCATGCATTATCAACAAGATCTCTGCTGTTTGTCAGTTTCAGTAATTTCCCATAAAGCTGTGAGTAATTGCTAATATAAATACTTCTTTAATTGTATTAGACATTTTCTGCTAAACAGTGTGAACTTCCCCTTTTTGTACTTCTGGGAAATTGTAGTTGAAGTTCCGCTTAGTGACAATACCAAAAGAAAGAAATGGAAAAAAAAAAAAAAAAAAAAAGCCCCCGCCCCCCTTCAAATGGCTAACTTAGCTGTTATGAAGAGAAGATGTGATCTTATTCCCATGACCAGTCAGGACTAAAATGGTGGTGTGAGAGAGCAACGTTATGCAGTGCAGAGCTTTACATGAATAATATTTAAGTAGTTTTTAACTGTCTAAACTTTTCTCCTGCAGACTTGGAGGAAACGCTGGTTCGTGCTTCGCAGAGGTCGCATGAGCGGCAACCCTGATGTGCTGGAATACTATCAAAGTAAGAGCTCCAAAAAGCCAATCCGCACCATTGACCTGAAAGAGTGCGAGGTCCAAATGCAGAGCAGTCAACTCCAGGTAAAGAGAGACTTCCATGGGAAACACCTTTTTGTGGTGAAGACATCATCTCGCATCTTCTACCTAGTAGCCAAAACTGAGGAGGAGATGAACAGCTGGATCAAAAGCATCAGTCAGATTTGTCACTTTGGGAGCCTGGAGGATGCAGGTAAATGCAGAGAGGCAGGCAGATATAGAGGTTTCTCTTGGATATGTGGCTATATATACATATATATATATATATATATATATAAACTGCATTATGCAAGATAAGCCCTAAGTCATGGAGTAGGGATATAACAGAGATGATCAGCCCATTTCCAGCCACGCCTCAACAGAGTTACTCTGTTGCTCCAAAAGAACAGATCAGAACAGATGTTCTCAGCTCTCAGATAGGACATACCCTAAATTTGAGCAGAAAAACTGGATTGGTGGAGCATGACGAAGGCCGTAACCAGTCACGTTGTCTGCAGCAATAAGGCTGCTCTAAGCCAATGTAGCTTAAATGTCGTTTTGAAAAGAAAAAAAAAATCATAGGATCATTAAAAACAGCCTACATTTTCATTTATAGGTGAAAGCATACATAACTTTGATGCTGTCCATTAAAAACCACGTAGCTCCAAATGTGGTGATCTTTAAGTTTTCAGCTAAGATGAAGGATTACATTCTTTTTGAGCTGGGAACATTCTTCCACATAGACTCATAGTGCTTTTATTATGTCAAAAATGCATTGTCATCAAGTCAAAAATAAGACTTATTTTCTTAGTCCTGTAAATTTGGTATTTCAGAGATGCATGGTTCTCACAGGACACCTTTGGCTTCTAAAAAAAAAAAAAAAAAAAAAAAGGAGTAGAAATGAACATACATAAAATCTAGGACAATAAAGCTGAGTTCTGTTGGTAGAAAACTTCCAAAAATGTTACTAAAAAAGTCTTAAGCTTTACTTCTCAGTAGCTGGCTGCAACTATTATGGAAGGATAATGTATAAGTTAGTCACTAGGTTGTCCTAATCATATGTAAAAAAAAATTATGGAAACTGTTTTGCTTTTGTTTTAATGTCCAGTTAACTATATTATGTCCGCAACTTCTTAAAACATCCCTTTGCCCTTGAATGAATCAAAACTTCCAAAGTGTTCTCTTAACCGCAGTGACCGAGCGCTCTGGATTAGACTCAGTGTTAGAGCATTTGTCTGTCTTGTTATTTTATTTTTGGTATAAACCTTCAAAGATCAGACTGGTTTCAAACATGAGCATGCTTTAGGAATCACTTTTAGATGAGATGATTATGCTTCTGAGCTCCTTATCCCATCATGACCACATCTCAGTGTGGTAAAATTAGCTTCATGCAAAGCATATCTGCATTTCATTCCACAGTATTAACAGGAAATAATAAAGCAATGCCCATAGCTTTATGCTTGAGGGAGAAAACTTAGCCTTAAACTTTAACATAAATGCCACATGTTGTATTGTAAATACAGCATTTTATGTTGTTTCCTGTTACCAACAGTTGCTTACATTAACTTTTAAGTCAATGTGGCTCTATCAGAGCAGATGAGAAGAGAGAGGTCACATTCCATTTAACTGATAATTATTTAGATCATTGCCAGAATATGCATTTGTTAGATATCTGCTCTTATTGCCTTTAATTGATATGTGACCACTCTCTTCAAAAATTTCCTATATGGTTGGCTTTTATTTCTTTACTTAGAACCTTATTGCTCAAACTTTATCATTATTATTTGTTAAAGCTGTCGTTGGGGGTTAAGCTGTTTACTTGTGCACTTCTAAATATAGCTTAGATTGTTGTAAGGATACTTAAGAAGTGACTGTTAGAAGATAGTCGTCTGTGTAGAGCTGATAGTGCAGGCCACTGCACAAAAGTGGCAGTGGTCTGCACTAATGCAGTCCTGCATGTTACTGTAAATAATATGCAATCAGTGACACACAAGTAGCTGGCAATAAGCCAAAATCAGTCAACGTTGTGACATTACTGTAAGAATACTGTACATTACCTCTATGTTATGTCAGGTATGAAGTAGTATCATATAAACAGTATCATTATAAATATAGTTATTGAATCATGTTGCTAATAAAAAGGCTTCAGGTGAAGCAGAAAGTAGGACAGGTCATGTCTAGATCTCCAGAGTTCAGCAAAGATGTCACAATCTAACTCTTGCAAAGGATTATAAAAGGTTGTTCTTCCTTGACAAGGGAACATAAATGCCTGTTGCAAATGTTTCAAGAGAACAAGGAAAAACTTTCTCGTTTTTTCCCTGCGCACTTCTGCAAGGGCCTTGACTCAGTGACCTTGAGTGTAAAGGAATGAAACAAATTTCTGAACGGGAGCCAACCTGACAGCACTATAAACAAAAGAAGAAACAGGGAGAAGACAGGCATGCCTTCCAGTGTGTCTGTAAAAAATGCCATTCCTCTTTTTCAGTCCACCTGATAGCATGATGCCTGATGCCTTTTTAGGAGAACCACACCATGGTTTAAATAAGCATAATGGCTTTTTATCACTCCCTACTGGTTCTAACATTTTGGATACACACTCTACACACTCTCTTTCTGTATGTTGTCAACAGCAGAGAGCTCAGAAGAAAGCTTTCCTCTCACACCAAACTCCCATGAACCCTCGCCCAACAGCTCTGACTTGTCTGTATCAAGCCAACAAGAATCCAGTCATCCTCCGGACTACCTCTTTCTCTCACAATGTGAGACAGGGGGGAGTGTAAGCATTAGTAGGTATGTACATCTGTAAAACCTTTGCCATAACATGCAATTCTAGCATTAATTTATGTTTAACAAAGCAATGTTTTCATTTTTCCCATATCTGTAGACATGACAGCTTTTCAAACTCTGAGAACTCTCTGGAACAGAATTCATCAGACGATACTGTCAAGGACATTATTCCGTCACTCCTTTGTATCGATTACCCTTCATTCTCCTTTTCTCATGCAAGCCCCAGTCCATCTCTTTTCACCCCTGGAAGCTTCACTAACCCTCCTTTCAGTGCACCATGCATCTCCATGGCCTTACTGCCATCCTCTTCCTCTCCACTGCAACGCCACTGTGCCTCAAGTATCTTCAAGTTTGACAAACCTTATTCTTCTGCATCATTTGAGGCAACAACTGACAGAATAACACCTCCTCCGCTGCCACCTAAGCCTAATCAACTGTCAGAGCAGCTAAGCGAGGGTGGAGCGTACCGGCCGAGGGCGATGAGCGCACTGCTGTTCTCTAGCCATGGTGTAACAATTCCCCGGAGGATCTCTCTGTCGGGCCTGGACCATTTCAGAATAGGTAAACCTTCAATAGAAGAGTACTTTCACAGAATGCACAATACTATAGAAAAGGAATAAGCCTCAAAACATAAATGAAAAAAGAGTAGGAGAGTGCACTAGGACACTAGGATGACCATTTGTCATGGACTGCCATTGCCTTACCCAAAATAACTTGAAATGTGAGATGCACCCTTTGGATTATTTCAACATAAAGATCATTGTATTGATTGAGAAATTAAATTAACATAACTTTTCAATTAAATATTGTATTATTTAGGAGATGCTGATAGAAGTTTAATGAGGAACAGATGTCAGATTCCTAATTTGGTAAGTGGACGTCAGTATTAAAATTAGGCATTTTCAATGACAAAAAGTGCATTTTTGTTTTTGAAACATTCTTATGTAGTCCAGCATTCTAGTGCATTTGTCTTATCTCATGCTGCATTGTCTTTCAGAAGCCTTCTTTGAATTCAACATGCACACAAAGCTACCAGGATGAGTCATATGTTCCCATGGCTTCCTCATGTCTTTCTGTTCCTGCTGATGTATCTGCTGATGATGGTTACATCCCCATGAGCCCCAGGACAATGAGTTTGCTTAATGCAGACACCACAGCTCAGTCCTGCATAGTTCTCAATCCAGATGTGGCACCACCTCCAGTGAATCGCCATCTCAAGCCTCTCAGGAGAGGTGAGAGTCAGGCCAAATAGGCCTTATTCATTAATATTTGAATTTCAGAAGACTGGAAAAGAATTCTACTGTAAAACCAGATGCTTCTACTAATCCATTTTTATTTAGGGTTTAAAATGATGAATTGGACCATCAGAGGTCTTGGAGTCAATGGATGTTTTTCACAAAAACTGATTTCAATTCCATATGGTTACATATTTCAAAGGAATATTGCCATTAATTACATGTCATTGCATCATTTAAGTATAAGGAACAAACTGGTCCATTGGTCCAATAACTTTTGTCCTTTCTCGGTTTGCAGCTCGGCCCCCACCTCTTGACTTGAGAGGCCTCTCCACAATCACAGAGTGTCCCACTCATCTGCCTTTACGTAGAACCATGACTGAATCACAGTGAGAAAAAAAAAGTCTTTTTATCCACAGTCTTATGATTCACATGTTTATGTGGGTTTGATTGACATGACTGTATTAAGATTACAATTAATTTCTTGTATTTTGACCAGTTAAATCTTGATTTATAACAGCTAATTAATAGTCTTTCCCTGTTTAATGATGATATCCTGTTAGTTAGAAGCTGTTAATAAATAACTGTATTTCTGATTTAAATTCTTACTCTATGTTTTTGCTCTGATTTGTGTTAATTCCAGTTTTTCAGTAAAGAGTTTACCTCCTGAAAGAAGACATGAAAATGGAGAGAATAAAGAAGTTGAAGACACAAGCTGCACTAGAATTGTAATATTTTAATAACTTTCCATTTGTAAGCAATGTACTGTACAATGTAAACAATATACCAAGATTATGTGATCTCAGCTTTTTCCTCTTTTAGAGCTTAAATGAGAATGTTGGCTGTGCATTTATTAGATATTAGAATAATGACATCAAATCAATTAATGCTGCTTTCTGTGTGTCATTAAGTATGCCATATACATGTGCAGTATGACCAAATCTGGTTGTTCATGGGAAAAATGAAAGCTGGGTTTCATTTTATCTCCCTGTAGTTGCACACATTGATATACATAGTTAATTATTGTCTTCTGGTGCAACTTAATAGTTTGATGGAATGGTTTTGAGCTTTTTTCTGGAGATCAGATGGTTAATTATTGAAAATAAGAGTCACTCTGGAAAGAAATTAGCTTCTCTGTGTAGCATGTTAGCTCATACAACCAAGTTATTATATATATGATGTGTTTTTATATTTGTGGGTGGATTTCTGTTACTTTAACACTGCCTTTGAGTCATTGGAGCCATGTGTTGTCTGCTAAAATCTCAGAACTCAACTTTCCACTTCATTTTTTCTCACCCAGCTTGCATCAGAATATGAATATTCACATTTTAATTACAACTGACCCTCAAAATGTTGAATAAAACAGAGTGAGATTGCAGATTTCCCACACAAAATGCAAATGCAGTACTTGTTACCACAGTGATAATTTCTGAAACTTAATGAAAAGAATATTAATCTCACATTTTTAATCTTATTTAGACAAATAGTTGTACCAGTGAGCCACATGCACATCTAGATGGAACTTAGCCATTATTAATGTTTGACAAGTCAAAAAATCTGCTGTCTGTTAGCAAACCAGATAGCAGACTGCAGATGAATGTCAGATTCATTTTGTATCGAAAGAAAAAAAATGCTAAAAAAAAAAAAAAAAAAAANAAAAAAAAAAAAAAAAAAGAGGGCACAGATCACAGCTGTGAACATTTGGAGCTGTGATATTAGTCTAGGTTGTTGACTGCGAAGGAACATGCTGACAGGAAACACTTCGATGGAATTGTGGATATCACAGATGCGTTTTACTGAACTGAATCTGGAAATGAATGGACTAAGGCAACTTTGAATAATTATTTCATGATAATTAAAAGCCACAGATGCTGGTAGAGATCACTTTTAGTTTTTGTAATGTACCAAACTGTCTTTCTTATCTTCATCTTTTTCTTTCCATGACAGGAGTCAAGTCAACAGTTCTGTCTCACCTTTGATGGAGCCGTTCATCCATGGGTGAGGAGATCAAACCTGGATTATCTGTCACTGGATTTTAATTCAACATCTCCTTCTCCTGTGCAGAAGGTACATTTAAATTCACTAAATCATAGATCTCTACAAATGACTCAGAACTGGCTCAGCAATAAAACATTTGGGTTTTTTTTTTTTAAAGATTTAATCAGAATCATCACTCCCTCTTTTTTGCTGTCATTGTCCTACAGAAGCCTTTCCTGTCTGATGAGCACAGAGTGGACTACGTGCAGGTGGATGAGAAAAAGACTCAGGCACTGCAAAACACCAAGATGGAGTGGACAGATGTTCGACAGTCTAAAACATAAATGAAAATCAGATGAAAATACCAAACACACTTTATTTAAGAAGACAAAGATATGGATTTAAACCAGGTGGGAGAAGAGAACCAAGAGCAGGAGTGGAGACACAAAACTGTACTTTAAAAAAGTCTATACTGTTGCCTGATCATTTATCACAAAGATTTTTACTGTAGCATAAGATGTAAAGAAGAGACATATTGCATACATTTAGAAATATTTCACTCTCACATGATGCATCATCTCAAAAATCATCCATCCAGGGTGGAACAGCTGGTCCTGAACTGAGATTTAGTAATGATTCCTACCATAATGATTCATTTATTTATATGTATATATCAAATACAGCAAATTCAGTGAGTCAGCTTGGTGGCATTTTCTGAAGGTGCAAAATTCAGCCATTAAATTTTTTTTTGTGTGTGCAATTTCAGTAGCACTTGTTATTAATTGTTATTCTAATTATTTTACAACATTATTGAATAATGTCAAAGAAAGCACTGAGAGCATAATAGGACATAATCAGGTAATATAATTAAGAGTATAGCCAAACAGATGATCACAAAGAAAACAACTCATAAGAAATATAATTAATAAACAAATAAGGCATACTCATAACACATGCATCAATTTAATTTACAGGTAATAAAAAAAAATCAGCAGTTCACTTGGGTTGACTCTGCACATTAAGACAAACGTAAGAAGCTTCAAAAGTTTAAAGAGTCCAAAAGATTTGTCATATACATATAAAATTTTTACAATAGAATTAAAAAAAAAAAAAAAAANTAAAAAAAAAAAAAAAAACGGTAATGAACTGAAAATAATTATTTCATGCTGAAAATATATAATTATGTATTTTAAAGTAAACGTATGCAAGCATACAGTGCACACTACACAAATATACTGTTAATGATACACAAATATGAGAAGAAAGTTTTTGACAAAAATTCTATAGAATGTTACAATATAAATTACAGTGTCCTCATATTTGGTGATGTTTGGTGATAAAGAATTTGCAGCATAAATGCAATGCAGTATTTGAAATATATTTCCAGTTCTCTTTTATCTTTTATGTTTTGTTCAGTATCTTTCAGTAAAAGAAACAATTTTAAAAACTTAAGATTCCATTTGGGTTAAGTCTTAGTAACATGCCAAGACGAAGCTTTTGAGGTTCTTTGTCAAGAATTTCCAAGCAAGTTGAATTTTGAAAGAGAAATGAAGAAAATAAGGGAACTGACTTTTTTTTTTTTTGTAAGTTTAAGTAATTCTGTTATAAAACACGTGTTGCGTCACTAGAATGCGCCGAAATCACCTGAGAAGAGTCGACAGAGGAACAAGTCACTACCGAATACGTAGCTGCTGCCAGGTTTTTGTCAACATTTCCAGTGAAAAGAGATCACTGCGGTTTTTAATTCCAGTTTAGTTAGTCATCGTTGTCTACTGATGCAAGAGTGTATTTCTGTGCTGCGGTTCTGTTACTTGCTGCTAAAAAAAGAGAGAGAGAGACAGAGTCGCGTAACAGCACACTGATTAGCAACATCGAAGCTAGTTAGCCAACGTTAGCTGAGACAAATGGGACCGTGTCGGGGTGAAGCCAGTCCGGTGTCCCAGCCTACTGTAAACTACCAGCTGTAACGTTAAGATAACATTATATAAACGTCTCGGCTTGAGGTTAGACTGTCTCAAAGTACATAAACCGGCACCAGCAAAAATGTGGCTGCAATGGGTGAGTTTGTTTACTTTATGGCTCAGTGTGCTAAGCAGCCACCGTCTGCTTGCGCTAGCTGCCTCCAGAAGGTTTTTTACCTGAAAACGCATAACTTTAGACGTTAATAAACAAAGTCTGTAAAGGGTTATGAGTTCTTGATTAGATTTGCTGTTGTGGCCCCAGTAGCTTTTCTCTAGGCTCGCATTGTGCGTCAAATTTGCTGGACTTTCCAGCTACCTTGGTTCTTTGTTGTTGGAGACCGTCTGCAGCCTGTTGCTTTATCAGCTGTAAGCAGGCAAATGCACGGCTTTTGTTTTATTTTTGACTAAATATCACATAATTGGATCCTGTAACAAAACTTAAATATTGTCGGGTAATCGTAGCTAACATTGGATTGGATTTCGTCCTCAACCTTTATTTCAGCTGGAAAGATCATTCAGGATCCTCCCTAAGTTACAAAAAATAAAATCGAATTAGATGCAATGAAAAAAATGCTACATAAAAATTACATCAAAGATAGATAGAGAGATAGTATTTTCATAAACTCATTGCCACATTGCTTTGTTATGGCAGTCATGTAACACAAGTCACGGAAAAGGCAAATAAGGACACTTAGTGAATAAGATTAATACCATAGTAACGTGAAAATGGGGCCAGAAAATAAGTAAAAATAACAAACTACAGTTACCCCTAAATATATACTGTACACTGTGCCAGATAAATGTGCCGTATGTAACAAGTGGAAGTAGTGATAGTGCAAATACTGCACATTGTTAAAGATCATAATAGTCCTCTACTAGGCTGCTCATCTTATACTCATACAGTATGTTCTAGTAGTATCATATCACTCAGCGTAACACAGACACATTCAATTTGCATGTGTGTAACATCTGCATATACTTGCCAATATTACTGGAAAACCGTAGCAGCCTAGCTTATTTCTGCTTGATTTATACTGACATGAATGAGTGGCAGAATAATAGGAGGGACAGTCTGGCTATGATAAAGATTGTTTTCTTCTCTCTGCTTGGGGGTGTTGCATTTAGTTCCACCGCCATTTACATGAAGAAGGATGTCAGAATATTAGAAACAGCTTTCAATACAATGCAGTTCAGTATAACACTACTAGTATCAATAGCTTAAAAAAAACAGAGTTGAATGTCTGATATAGTGTTAACAAAACCGAATGTTATAAGCTTCATAGAGATTTATTACAAGGCTGTTGTATTGGATTGCATTAAATTGTAGAGGTCTATATAATAAATTGGTAATATAGTTTATGGACATACTGCACCATGACTACCACATTACCATTAGGTTGAAAAGTGTTTATAAATAACTATGTTGCTGGAGGTAATTGATCAACACTCTTTGTCTCAACTTTCTTAACACAGGGCTCTTAGAAGATGGAGGGCAGCTTGACTGCAGTCATCCCATTAGCTGATTGTGAAAATTCTGCTCACATGCCTTCTGTTGGGCTCATCATTTTCTAAATCTGGTAGCCATGGCTTCTCGCAAGGATGATGAGTTGCCAAGTGACATGATGCACTCAGCTTCAGTCTCGGAGCAACTTTCCCGATGTGACACAGATGATGCTGCTGAGGAGCTTCAGTCGGACACATTGAATGCTACAGTAAAATCCCAGAAATCAGGGAAGTTTCGGAGGACTGCACTCACATTTTTTGGAGTTCGTAAAGGTATCTGTATTTTACCTAGTTTCTTTGGAGGAAGGAATAAAAATCAGAACAGGTGGTCATCTAAAAAAGGAATCAGCAGGAGCAAAACACATGATGGACTAAGTAAGGCTGGACTTGATGACAATCAGAGAAGTGGGTTTGCTTCAGCTGCAGATTTTGAGTATCACAGCCAGCAGGACCCTGCAGGAGAGCTTCACAGTAGCTGCCGCAATGAATATAGTCACCCCACTGCTGATCAGAAATGTTTTGCCCTCACTCGGCAAAAAAGGGGTTTGAGGAGTTTTTTTCACAGCATTAAGCACCATAGAAACCATAGAAATGTTAATTCAGAAAAAAATGAAATGATTCTGATGTCCTCACCTCCATGTAAGAAAGAGGAACCTGTTGTCCATGTAACAGAGCGCTTGGGATCCGAACCAGATGTGCCTAATTTTGCAAATGTCATATGTGATGTTTCTGCTGGGCCTGAATGTACAGTTCATGGAGTGGCTTTAGAGAAGAGTGTGGTGCAGCAGGAAAGCCCAAAGTCTGTGCTTGATGATGAAGAAGTACCTGATGAACAAACAGAGGAAATGAGTCTGACTGCAGTAGTTTCAGGTGAATATGAGGAGAGCTCCAGAGGACATGGAGGGTCTTGTCTTAAACTACAGCTGATGCCTGAACCTGAACTAAAGTGTGAAACACCTGCTGGCTCATCGGATCAGCTGAACCTGCTTTTTGGAGATGTTGCATCATTAAAGAGCTTTGACTCACTCACTGGCTGTGGGGACATTATTGCAGATCAAGATGACGATAGCATCACAGAGAGTACGGTTTCTGGAGAAAGGAGTAGAAATGCAGGAAAGAGAACTTCCTGTTATCTCACTTATCAGGGTGGGGGTGAAGAAATGGCTTCACCTGATGATTTCGACGAGGATTGTCTTTCTGATTTCTGGGGAAATGATGCTACAGAGGAAATATGCTGTAACTGTACTGAAGACCACACAGCAGATTTGACTGCTAACCTATCAAGTTCTCACCATATGGACATAATGAACAGTAACAGTGCTCAGCAGGCCAGCAGCATGGACACTCCTTCAATTGCTGATGTGTTGACTCCTCAAAGTGAGCATCAAGAATCTGTTCCAAATAGCGATGAGGGATACTATGATTCAGCTACTCCAGGACCAGAGGAGGGACAAGAAAAGACTGACAGAATAAGGGAAGACAGATTACCAAGAGACAGTTACAGCGGCGATGCCCTCTATGAACTTTTTGCACCTGATGAGAGTCTTATTAGTCCACATTATGAAAGCAAATCAAAGCTGCCCAGTTCTGAACAGTGTGAGTATCTAAGTGAGTCAGGAGAAGTGACAGATTCTGCTTTTCTTCCTGAAATGGATCAGTTACAAATAAGTGCTGAGCTGTATCAAGTTCAAGATTTTCTAGAAATGCCAAGCATGTGTGGTAAATCCAAGGAGTTGACACCATTTACAGTCAGCCTACAAGACAAAGGCTTGAACAAAAACAGTAATTTGGACTCAAAACCCCAAATGTTAGTCAGTAAGAGCCATGTAAAGCCAGATGTATTTGATGACAAGGGAAATGTGCTTGCCACCACTGAAAAACGAACAAAATCCATAAACGCTGACTGTGAGAAAAGACGTGGCAACATAACATTCACAAACACATCCAACCCAGACTTAGAAACATTTTGCGATCCCAAAGAACAAAACCTTGAGGAGAACAAACCTGTGGCTTTACCCTACAGAAATATTAATCCTCATTCTACAGATTTTAATAGTGATTTGGATGACGGTCAAACAGTATGTTTCTCACAAGCACTTGTCGACTACACAAAACACACTCAGTTGCTGAGTAACTCCCCCAACAGTGTGGATAGTTTAGAGACTAATTCTGCTTTCACTCCAAATATGCAGGCCTTACCTACTATAGTCACATTTGATGTAGTGGATTTACACAATGAGGGTGAATATGACGAACAGATTCACATGGATCTGGAGGAGGACATTTCATCACCCTATCAGGAATATCAGGAATTTGAAGAAAGCTACCTGCAGAAAGATGCTTTTGCTGAATGTGACTATCAAATGTTGGACCTGTATGAACAGAACCTCTTCAGTAATGCATGGGCCATTGCTAGTCTCCCAAGGCACATGGGCCTTACTAGAGCCAGTCAGTCCATGCCCAGTCCATTGTCTCTAGACAGGAGAAGTAGGTCTCTGGACACAGAGAGCCTGGAGTTGAAGATGCCTGAGAAATACAGAGAGAACAGGGCTGCTACCATTTCTTGTCCTCAAACTGAAATAGACTCTAAAAGAGAGTCTTTTCCATATCACATAAAGAATGTACCTGTATCCACATCAGAGGTCAGAGACAAGAGAAGCGTAATGGCTTTATCATGGCAAACGAGGTCAGAAATGGCTTTAAGCCTTCCTTTAACAGATGAAGAAATCAGTGAAAAAGTTCAGAGTCTCAATCAAAACCAAGTTAAACACAAAATATTTTCAAGTTCTTCCTGCAGTGATTATTCTGTAAATCACAATAAATCACAACGCCTTTGCTCTGATGTGTCCGGAAGAGATTTACAAAGCACAAATGTTTGCAATAGACAGTGTCACCTTCCCTTGCAGTCTGATTCTAGTTTACCTCATGGCACCTTTGTGTTTTCAGGAACTAAGGGGGAAGATTTACTGGTGAAATCTGTCACAACATCAGATGATGCAGATGATGTTTTTTGTAAGACTGCCACAAATTTGCAATCTTATAATCAGTGTAGTAAAAGCAGACCAGTTGCTAGGGAAGGGATGTCTCATGCTGGAAGTCCTCTGAATACAGGAGTTCCTAAGGACGAAGTGGATTTCCTTAGTGAAACAAGAAAACCGAGGGATATGGTGTGCCCTGTGGCCTGCAGCAAACTCCCTGAGGCAAACCTCAATTGAAAGGATCTCAAACACAGTTCAGATTATACTGTATGTGTATGTGCCAATAAGTGTTACTTACTTTTTACTTGCACAGCTGATTTCTCTGAAAAGTTGTACACTGTGAGACAGAATTCTGTGCTTCATGCTGCATCACGTACAACACTGTATTATAGAAAAATCAAAAGGGATGTTGCCCAGTAACAGTTACTTATTTCACAAAACTCACATGAATATGATTCATACCAGTCTATTGAAAGTATTGAAGCGAGTAATATATATTTCAATTTCAGAATGCTTGGTTTCATTTCATTAAGCTGTTTAATTGCACTACAATGTTTTTCACACATGTAGCCTCAGTATCCAGGTTTGATGGTCGTGTCATGCTTTTGTCCAATAATCATTAGCCTGCTTTCCATAGCAACCCAAACAGGGCTAGCTATGGCGCGATTACATTTGCCATTGCCTTTTAAACATATTTTTGCTTAGGCTTTAAGTGCCCGGTTACATTAGTGGTACAGCACACAGCCCGCCTTTGCTTCAGTAAGGTTTATGTTGGTCTGTCATTATGCACAAAATTTGTGTTTTTGGCCACTTTTGGGAACAATATAAAGGAATTTTGGCTAAAGTTACTAAAACCAACTATAATGGCTGAAAATGTTGGCTATTTAAAATGTCCCACACATGAAAAAAAAATGGCCATTGACACCTTTTACTATAAATTGTATACTTGAAATACATTAGACTATGTTATTATATAATTAAATCAACAGGCAACCTTAGACATGTTTTAAGTATTGAGGATAAGGATAAGTGGGAAGAGAAAATGGATTGATAGGTGCTTTTTGCATCTGAACTTTAAATTTAATTGTGTACATGATGTATTGGCTCCTGTTCTGACAAACTAACTTGGCCTTACTCTGGAAAAGTTGCTTTTGGTTCTCTCAGATACCACTGTGAAAACAACTTGACCACCTGTGAAGTTTAAAATTCTTGCCAAAATGATGCACTCCAATATTGTGTTACTGTAAGCTTGTGAAACAAAAAAAAAAGTAATTTGATCTCCATTGGAATAGAAAATGTCACATCAAGAGTTAAAACTGGTATTTATACATTTTATCATTGTGAATTTAACATTTTATTGGTCACAGGTGAAATGTCAGATGATGTAGTTTTTATAGTGTAATATTTTACAAATGTCAAAGAATTGTATTTATATTCTCAGCTCTTTGTACTTGGTAATGTATTCAAAACTGCCATCACATATTGACAGTATTCTTTTTTGTTTGGGTTTTTCAATTTTGGATATTTTTTTCATAGTCTTAGTTAGGTCCGTGTTATTTTAGCTCATGGAAATAAGTTACTGTTTTGTCAGAGTAGAACACTGCCTTATAATAAAATAAACATGACAACAGCTGTTTTCTATACCTGTTTGTTCTTGTTCAGAGTCACAGGGGAGCTGGAGCTTATCCCAGCATGCACTGGGTGAAAGACTGGGAAAAGTCCTTTGTCGGTCACTTGACTGTTCTAAGAACACACACCCCACCTCTCATATACACCTATGGGTTGTTTACAATTTCCACTTCACTTAAACTGTACAGTATGTCTTTGACATATGCAAAGGAGCCAACATGAACTCATGAAAGGTCCTAGCCTGGTTAAAATCCAGGACCTGCTTGCTATGAGAAGACTGCTGCCTTAAAACAAGACCGAGTTTAGTAAATCACCGGCACATTTATGTAGATCTGTATGCCATATGCAGTGCAAAATAGATGTTTATTCCTCATGAAAAATTATTGTATTACAGTGGAGGTGTGTATTAATGCTAATTCAAATACTTGAGCTCTGGAGTGTTGCTGAGACCAGATTGGGCCCAGTTACTATAGGCCCATATGAAATATACAATACCGTATAATTTACAGATACTACAGTATTTGAAGTTTTAAGTTTATAATATCTTAAGTACTCAGTCAAATCCAGTCTATTAAAATCTACATCTTGGAGCTCTTAATGTAGTAATTGTAATCTGAAATGTTCTGTTAAGTAACTTGAGACGTCCGCCCCTGCACGTTTGCGATAAAGTAGGTTTTTCCTCCAGGTAGTATTAAAGGAGGATTCCACCTATCTTACATGTTTTACTGGCGATAGGGCGCATTATCCAGCATGCACAAACACCTGTCTAAACGCTTTCGTCGCTGCCACCCAAAACCAACTGAATTCATGTAAAAATTGGTGAAGTTGCCCCCAGTGATATTCCATTATTAATATAAGCCACGGAGAAAGCTCATAGAGGTCATGAGTTGATCTTACATCAGATTTAGAAGCGTGGATATGAAGTGTAGTTTTTTTAACGATGTACTTCTGCGAGTTACTTATCGTGTTACGTTTCCTTTACGTTATCTGGCAACCCGAGCAAACTGCGACAGCGCCAATGGCAGCAAAACATAACAGTTATGTCTCAGTAGGCGAGGAAGAGGATGACAGCAACAAGGTGAGATGAGCACGATTTCAAATCAGCGATGGCACTGATTTAACGTGCACTGATTTGTGCACGTTATGCACAGAACTCTGTAATACCGCGGTGCTATCACCTCGGTCTGAAATATACGACTAACGTCAACTTTAATTGAAGTTACAGTAGCTCGTTACTGTTCTGGCAGAAATGTTAGCTAGCTAAAGCTAACAGTGTTAGCACCCTGACGTTGAAGTTAGCCTCACGAGCCACTGTGGATGTTAGCTAGGTTGCTAACTAACTAGCTTACTAATATTAGAAGAGGCCGGGGTNGAGCCACTGTGGATGTTAGCTAGGTTGCTAACTAACTAGCTTACTAATATTAGAAGAGGCCGGGGTGACACGACAAGCTGGATGCTAGCTCGTTCTATCAGTTCTGTAACCACTGACGAACAAGACAAACCAAAGCAAGACGGGTTGTTATGAAAACTAAAATGATGACTCTCCAGCTGGCTAAGTAAACTGCCTTGCTGGCGTTTGCTAACGGTAACATGGGGCCTTAGGGTGTCATACCAATCATCTCTAATCAAACACCATCAAAATAATACTGTCGTGGTCATAAAAATATTGTATCGGTAAAAAAAAAAAATAGATGCTACATATGAGGTCTGCTCTGNCGTGGTCATAAAAATATTGTATCGGTAAAAAAAAAAAATAGATGCTACATATGAGGTCTGCTCTGACATTATCCTTCTCAGTTTCACCTCATCAGTTCAAGATTATGTTGTAACCGGTATTTTAATTAGTTATTGTATAAGAGTTAGATGATAAATATAATAATAGTCAACAAAGCTAGCTAAATAAAAGAGCCATAACACACATAATAGCAGACAAGATGTAATTATCCTTGTCACTGTTATGGGATTAACACCTGGATTGAGTTTGATGAACATGTATCCTGTTAACTATAAGCAAACTGACTTGTGACACTCCCTGCTAAACCTAGCAAAAACTTAGTTTCTAAAATGTTTAGACACATTACTAATTACATACGTCTGTAAAAGTAATCAGTTGACATAAAAGCACCAAACCAAATAAACTAAATTAAAGAGAGAAAACTTTTTTTTTTAAATCTGTTAAAGTAAAAGCATACAGCACAGTAGGTCAGAATTGTTTAAAACGGTGATCACTGTTTATTCCAATAGTTTAAAAACATGCTTATGAAATAATATGCACTGTGACATTATGAGGGATAGGCTGCATATAAGAAACCATTATTTAACTAGGGTTGTATTTAATCATTGCTCTTTTCTAGGAATCCTTTACTTCACACACACACACATAACTGCCGGATTTGTTGGCCACTGAGCAACTCCACTCTAGCAGTGTGTTGCTCAAGGGCACTGCAGCAGTGATCTTGTAACGAGGGAGGGGAAAGCACTGCTCATTCACAATCATGCCAGTCTGGGGATTGAAGCAGTGAACTTTCAGTAAAAACCTTCTGTAGCCTTTCCACCACCACTGTCCACAAAACAATCTCAGAATGTCAATATCCTGGTGTGCACGGTCAGAGAGGGTCTAAGGAAAGATTTTTAATATTAGCCAGCAGGTTAAGGATGGACTCAGTTGGCTTGTTATATTGTACTTATTTCTGACATACAGTCTTGTGAGTGAACTGTGCAGTGGCAAAAAAATAAATTAATAGCAATAGCCAGTTTCAGTAATATTTACTGATGGCTATGTTTAAAAATTCAGTTACTTTGCTGATATTTAAGCAACATTTAACATGTGCCACCTCTGTAAAATGCTATATTTGGTAGAAAACTGCTTTTGAACTTGAGTGTTTTGTCCATTAGGTCGTGCAAGAACAGTTCCAGACTGACACTGCTCCCTGTGCAGCACAAACTATAGAAAACACTCCCTTTCAGGTGAACAGGAAGGTGCTGTACAGGAACTGGGACTCCTGCAGAGAGGAAATCTAACTCATTAAATTGAAACAATTTTCAGAGAGAGTTGGGGTGAAGGAGCAAAAGTCACTGGGGCTTATTCATTAAACTTTCATACAGAGATAGTTAATCTTGTGCATACACAAATTAAGAACCTTCATGGAATTTATTTATGTTTTCAAAATACTGTAATGTCCAGTTAGTTATAATAAATTTAAAATTAGTTAACTGTATATTAATGTCCAATTTTAGTACTGGTTGGTAGTAGGTATCACACATTTCAACATATCAGTCATTTTTTACGATGCTTGTTCTGATCAGCATCATAGTGGGGAAAGAGATGTCCTCTTCCACGGCTCCCCAAATTACACCAAATGCTGCTGGGTGGGATTCCAAAGTGTCCTTATGCCAATTGGGGGAATAATCCCTCCAGTGTTATTGTACAGCTGCTGTATTATAGTTTTCTGTCCTGTTCTCTAATCTAACAGCATGCCCGGTTCAGTGATTTTCACATGGGGAAGAACAAAGCAGTGATCTGCATGTTTCATTAATCAGACGTTGTGCTTTTTTATTTTCACAGTCACTTTTATTAACAAATCTAAGAGAGAAAAATAGGAAAACAAGAATGAAGCCCATTGTCTGTGACTTTGTTGGTATCTGGACTGATGGTCACATTTGTTCATTTGCTTGCAGTATGTTAGGAACAGATGTTGGGTATTAGAAGCTCTTTTCAGTCTATCAGCCATAGCTGCTAATAATCAGAAAAATGCTCTTGTTGTGTTGCAGTAATCACTATTTTGAAGATTTCTGTTTTGTCGTTGCAAAGTGATGATGCTTCTTGGCAGCTAGACTTTATGCAGTGTCTTGTTTTTGGAAATTGGTGGTACCGATGATGTTATTAACACATCTTTCTGTTTGGCATATGAAGTCAGCAAAAAATAAGCAAAGCCTAGTAAGCCTAGTAAAAGTAACTTGAGGTAATTGTAAGACTTTAATATGCTTCATCTGAACTAGCAGACTACCAATATGGTGTCGGAACATGTTGGAAAACAACCGTGTTTATACCTGTTCAACATGCTTGTACACAAAGCTGGGGTGAAAAGCCCACTGTCACAGCGAGGGGACAGGCTGTTAACGGTGTGTCTGCCCTTGTAATCGCAACACAATTAATCATACTGGGAATACTGATGCATGCTTTCACTTTAGGAGGGGACGGGCTGTTCACAGGAATTCTGCTTCTTCTGTGTTTTTGTAGTCTTGATGCAGTTAATCAAATAACAGGGATAATGGTTCACACTTTCACTTTCTTTGAAGTTATATGCGTGGCACAGCACATTGCTGTAAGCTAGGATACAGTGACAAAAAGGGAGCTGAGGCAAGAAATTAAAACTCTACCCACTGTCACATCTTACAACCTCTTACAGCCAATAGCTTCATGAAGTGGGCATGCCTCGGTTCTCTCATGAATTCTTTTTGTATAGTTACTGCCAATATGTCTAAATCTGGCAAGATGCTTAATTGGCCAAGCAGTACATATCAAGAAGTGACCATAGTGTGGTTTAGCCCTGCTCCATGCAGGATCTGTGTAGGGTCAGCAGTGTAAAATGGCTTCAGGAACCTGCTTCACTTGTTGCTATGAAACAGAACTGCATGAGCCTGTACATGTGCATGGATAGTCTTCTGGCCTTGCTGTGTTTAAACCTGTGAATCTGGAGGTGGAGGAGAAAAGACAAGCTCTGCCCCCTTAAACATGTATCGATGTTGTCATAAAATATATTTAACGGCAGTGTGCTGTGCAGGCTTTTTGCTTCTGTTCCTGTAGATAGCCTGTCACTCATCCTAAAAGTTTCAAACCAGTGCCACAGCATCTTTTTTCATAACTGATTGTGTTAATTTCTCAAATCCTAGTTTCTTACAAGGAATGCTTCGAAATTCTCCATTCTTCCCATAGCAGCTGTCAGCAGTAGTGAAACAGCATGTACCACTGATGCTGTAAACCAACAGACTTTAACTGACTTTAAAGTGATGCATTTGTAGCATAGATTGAACCATAAATATCTATGAGCTTTCAGTGTGTTTCATGTATGTCAGTATTACTTGTTGTGAGTGATATTACTGTCTTTGTATTTGATATTTGATATTTGAGTTCATGAAACATTGAAAGTATTAATCTCAAGCAAATGCATTTGATTGGGATTTGTTTTAATTTGGAAAAGCATTCTTATATGGGAATAATCTTTCGACGGTCAGCACTGATATAGGTCTAAATAATGTATTTTGCATTGTATAATATACTGCCCCATGATTTTTAGTGTAGCATTGTTGTGTGGCACTAAATGTTTTGCATTTACTGGCTGCCTGAAGAGAGATGATGAGCTGTGTTTGTGTTAGTCGTGACTGGTAAAAAGGAGTTAGCTGATGACAAGGCTGTGTTGCTAGGCAACCCACATCATGGGCTGTGCCTCTTAAAGCTCGAAGCTGGCTTTATTTTGCTCTGCAAGACTGAAAGCAGCTACAGTCTAGGTTTTCTGATTCTAAATGCACCTGTTATTGACATTGTTTTGATTACACATGCCAACAAGTGAAAATTAACATGTAGAGCTGCTGACAGTGTTGAATGACCAATGACGAGATGGCCTGCATTGCTCATTATACAGCAGCTTTGCTCTGTAAGGAAATACAGCATGTATAAATACGGTTGTCAGACAGCAGGGGGCGCAGTATGCACTGTACAGCATACATTGTTTTCTAGTTTATGTGAAGTCATTCTGTCACCCCATATGATGCTTGGGAGAGCAATAAAGCTTTCTCATACAGTAGAAACAAGATTGGTCTATATCAGCGCGCTCATTTCTTTTCTCCTCCTCAGAGGTGAACGACATGTCGCAGCTCTTACTGCAAGCTTTGGGTTTTTACCTAATCACACATTCAACAATGTAGCTGCTTGGCTGCGTTCTACTTGCTGAACCACAAATACCAATGCACAGTCATACAGAGAGATCACATATAGATATATAGATCAGAGTGTCTTTTCTCTTGTCACACATTAATGTGGCTTTTTGATAGCTTGGTTTGTGTGGGCAAGTGACAAATATGTACCACTGAGTATTTTTTCCACTTGTCCCAGATAGCAGGGTTTCCCACAGCTTGAAAATGTATTTGTGGTGGTCTACCCTGAGTGGGGGGGCGGTGGAAGACAGCATTGAGCATTGAGAGACAGCTACACAATGGCGCTGAATTCATGCATTGTTACAAGTTATACCAGTATTACTAATTGATGCTTTTGTTTATGTTTGTGCTCTCTTCCAGGATTAAATAGTGTGTTTGAGTTTGCCTGCTCACATAAGGGAGACTGTATTAATTTGGCCCTATACAAAGAGCTTGTAGTGCTGAAGTCCAGGACTGAACATGATTCCTTGTTTGCAGCGGAGGTGAAGAACCATGTGGCAGAAATCTCAGGTGTCAAAGCGAATGTGACGGCAGCATGGTCCTTGGTGGAGAAGCTCAAAATGGAAAAACGACCATGCAGGGAGGAGAACATTGACTCAAGTAAGGCCCAGCACATCAGCGATGAGTCTGAGGATGAGAGCAGCTCCGAAAGTGAATCAGAAGAGCAGCAGTGTCAGGAGGATCAGGTGAGCAACAGCAGCTGTAAGACGAGGGAGCCTTTGGGTGTGACCAAACCTCATCGACAGCTCTGTCGCTCTCCGTGCCTCGACAGGCCCAGCTTTTCCCAGAGTAGCACTGTGCAAGAATTACGTGATGAGGAAACCAGTGCTGGACCAAGAATCAAGCACACCAGTAACAGGGAATACCAATCAAAGATGGAATTTGCCTTGAAGTTGGGCTACTCAGGAGAGCAGGTGGAGTTGGTGCTTAACAAGTTGGGGGCTGCTGCTCTTATTAATGATGTTCTTGCTGAGTTGGTAAGACTTGGTAACAAAGTAGAGCCTGAAATTCAACCTTGCATCAGCACAACTACATTGATCTCTCGAGCCCCCTGTGTTAAAGAGACTGTTAGCCCAGAGGTGTCATTGGAAGATGAACCTGTGGATACCTTTGATAACCTCAGGCCCATCGTGATTGACGGCTCAAATGTGGCAATGAGGTAAGACATTAACAAACATCAAACATACACAGTCATAGCTGGTCTGTGCTGTGAGTGTTATCAAGCACTTTTCTTTTAATGGATGTTCTTTCATGAGGTTTAAGTATTGTTTAAGTACCTTTCAGCGCATTGTTTTGTTTTGTAGCCATGGAAACAAAGAGGTATTCTCTTGCCGTGGTATACAACTGGCTGTTGAATGGTTCCTGGATAAAGGACACAAAGACATCACTGTGTTTGTCCCAGCCTGGAGAAAAGAGCAGTCAAGGCCTGATGCCATCATCACAGGTAATAAAACTAACTTTTTTTTTTTTTTTAGGCAGTTGATCTGCTCAAACCACTGACCCCATCAAAGTTCAAAATTTTATTTGTCACGTGCAGCCATATAAGTATAATAACAGTGAAATGCTGTTTTCTGGTAGGTTCCCCCGACTGAGCTTCTTAAGTATAAAAAATGTGTATATGATGAAATAAAACAAAATAAAAATAAAAACAAGAAATAAGTATAAGGATAATGCAACAAAAATCACATTGGGCTATCTGATATATGTAATACATTAACTTAATTCAATTAATATTAATATATATTTAAACTTTATTTATAAATTTCAGTTTTGATATACATTTTAGGCCAAACCCTCTGTTCCCAGAGTGTGACTGCAGGTGGTGTAGTCACATGTCCAGTGACTGTCTTTGTCTGACTGAAAGATCTGATGTTTGTTTTGATGTAAAAACATAATTGGTTTGTAAAACTACCAATATAAGGTTGTTATAGAGTTGTGAAGAACTGCTAATGAAATGTTGAAATTTCTGTTGCAGATCAAGAAATTTTACGGAAGCTGGAGAAAGAGAAGATACTGGTTTTCACCCCATCTCGGAGAGTCCAAGGCAGGAGAGTGGTGTGCTATGATGATCGCTTCATAGTGAAGCTGGCTTATGATTCTGATGGAATTATTGTGTCAAATGACAACTACAGGGACTTGCAAAATGAGAAACCAGAGTGGAAGAAGTTTATAGAGGAGCGTCTCCTGATGTACTCATTTGTCAATGACAAGTAAGAAACTATGAAGCATTCTAATGGTGGTCTAATTATTTAAAATGCACTTTAAGATTCTTTAACTTTCTGAGTATACCGAAAGATTTTCAGGCCTTGCTTAAACATCAAACATTTGATCCATCTTCCCAACAAAACCCAAAGTATATTTTTGTATCAAAGTTTCAAAGCAGCTAAAAAGATTTATTTTGAATTTAAATTTAATTTTTTTTAAAAATGTATTTACCTGTGACATATCCAATCACTGTTGAGCTGTACCAATTAGAAAATGGGGGAAACAAGTTTTTAATGGCAGATGTCAGTTAAAATCGTATATGAAGACACCATACACTTTAGAAAATATAGTTCTGCTCAACAATAACTACTGTTCTAAAGTGAGCAAGGTAAATTCAACTGTAGATGCTTTGTGCTATATAGGACACATACATTGTCTCATATATAAAAAAAAAATAATAATAATAACACTTGTATTTGCTTTGCTTTGTGTTTTGGCGTTTTTGTGTTTTTTGTTTTTTTTTTTGTTTTGTTTTTGTTTTTGCACCCACCTGGTCTAATATTTGGCCATCACTTAAGAGGTTGTCATTTAACATTGAATTACTTATAGATTCATGCCGCCTGATGATCCATTGGGAAGACATGGGCCAAGTTTAGAGAATTTCCTCCGCAAGCGTCCTGTTGTTCCAGAGCACAAAAAACAACCTTGCCCCTATGGTGAGGTTTCTGCATTGTGTGTTCTAAATTGATGTCTGATTAATATTGAATTTAAACCAGTTTAGGTGTTCACTCATCTGTTTTGCTTGCTCTTTCTTTAAACAGGGAAAAAGTGCACATATGGACATAAATGTAAGTATTATCATCCAGAGCGTGTCAATCAGCCGCAGAGGTCAGTGGCTGATGAACTACGAGCCTTTGCCAAGTTGTCTGCGGTAAAGACGATGAGTGAGGGAGCTTTGGTCAAGTGTCTGTCAACTGTAAAGGGAGATAGCAGCACTGAAGCCAAGCGTGTGGCACCAAAACGTCAATCTGACCCCAGCATTCGCTCAGTGGCTTGTGACCCAGAAGAGGCAGTATCTGTTGTTAGGAAGTCTGAGACAAATTCTGTGCCTTCCCTTGTGTCTGCTCTCAGCGTGCCCACCATGCAGCCAGCCAAGAGCCATGCAGCTGGGGCATTAAATACACGATCAGCCAGCAGCCCAGTGCCGGGTTCTTTGCAGTTCGCACACAGTTCTCTGGAGCACATGTCAAGTGTACAGTACCCACCAATTTTAGTTACTAATAGTCATGGCGCCTCTGTTACATACAATGAACAGTTCCCAAAGTATGACTCAGTTAGCGACCATGGATATTATTCACTGCATAGTGATTTTTCAAATATGAGCATGAGCAGCATGCACAATGTCGACAGTTTCTGTAGCATGGAGCACGAGCATGGCGTGTATCAGAGAAATCCCAGTCATTGCACTGACTCCTGCCTCAGTCATTCAAACAGTGACTCGTTCTCCTCTTATGGGGACCTGTTCCCAAACTCTGTGGACAGTAGCTTAGAGGAGAACATGAAGGGGCAGCAGCAGTCTTCTGTGCAGGGTAGGATGCAAGCATTCGCCCACAGGTTTCATCACGAGGCTCTGACCAGGGTTCAGAGCTATGGACCCGAGGAGCCCAAGCAGGGCCCCCATAAGCAGCACTCTGCATCTCATCTAGCTCCACATATCCAGCATGTTCCAGTGGGAGCAAGGTCCAGCTGCCCTGGGGACTATCCCCTAACTCAGAATGTCCTGCCACCTTTGTCCTCACAGCCCACGCGGTCTCTCGGTATGACACGCATGGACAGCATATCAGATTCAAGGCTATATGATAGCAACCCAATGAGACAGAGGCGGCCCCCACTGTGCCGCGAACAGCATGCAAGCTGGGACCCTCTGCCTTGTGGTAATGAGTCCTATGGATATCATTCATACCTGAGTAACAGCCTGATGCCATGTTGTGAACGGGTAATGGTACGCAGCATGCCTGACAAAATGGAACAAATTTGGAACTCACCATGGGAGAACCCATCTGCAGCCGAACACCAAGAGCAGTATGTTATCCCAGACCACCAGTATCAAACATATCGCAACCTTTGCAACATCTTTCCTGCTTACGTTGTTCACTCTGTAATGGAGAAGAACCCTCATTTGACAGATCCACAGCAACTTGCTGCAGTCATTGTTACAAAGCTGAGGTCTTGCCATTGAGCAATTGATCTTAAACATTTGAAGATTGTGATAAGGGAAATAAGGAATTTCATTGTGAAGATAGCACTTGTTTGATGTTGCTGTAGGAGCAACATATGCCCTCAGGAGTTCATATTTTTTTAAATGTCTGCAGTGAGAGTGATGAGGTGACGCAGAAGTAATCAACATTGAAGAAACTGATTCTAGATAAGTTTAAATTGAATTGTAAGACATTTCACATGACGGCTAAGTTTTATATGAAGTGTGATGCGTTTGGCATGAGGTAATGAAATGTTTTTCGTAACACATTCGTAACACCTGAGCAAGAGATCCGTAGCAGCTACTGTTTGTACCATTTTCATGGATAGTATTTGAATCATTACATAGGATTTGTAGGGTATTTGTTCAAAATCTTCCCTCAAAGAAATTCTGAGTCTGTTTCTGCTGAATTTACATTTTATCTAAAAACTATGAAGGCCTTGGTGATCATTATAATTTTAGCATAACACTAACCCAGTTAGTGGATTAATGAATAGGTTAGCTCCATAGCAGTTACCGGACTTCTCCTATATTTGCCTTATAAAATCTGATATTTATGCACATGTGGCTTTTATGAAGATCTTGATCAGGTATTGTCAGTGTGTTATGAAATGCATCTGGAGTGTTTCTGGTGCAGTTGATCTATAAATTGCTTAGGTCTGCCTCTGCTGTAAATAACTCTTGTGACTTTTGTGTGCATATATTTTAAGGATAAGTCAGAGGGAGGTAAGTACATACCTCATAGCATGAACTTTGACATTTAATGGCCTTATATCTGAATGACCTCACGCTTTAGTCATTGTCTGATGGTTTCAATGAAAACATTTATCATTGAAGCTTCCTACTTACAAATGTAAAGCACTATCTCATTATCTAAAGAGATATATTTTCTCAGCCTCACTTAACAAAACTACTATTTTGGTAGAATTTGACAGTGCACAATGCAAGTCAAAAAAAGGTTTGACTTGTACTTGTGTGCACGTAACTATGTACATATAATCACACAAAAGCCATTATTTCAAAGTCATTTATAAGCTGCTAAATAATGCCAAAAAAATAGAATTTATATAGTGTCAGTATTCTACAAGCTTAACATTTTGGTTCAGAGGTTTGATTGGATTATAGAATAAACTGTCATCAGTGTTTGGGTAATTTCCTAATGTGTACTGTATAGTTACCTTTCTGATTTTATTGGACGCTGTGTCCATGATTTTCCTATTTATATATTTCTCAAAATTTGTCATGTAGATTTTTTCAAAAGTCAAAGTACTCAAATTGTTTGTTTCTAATAGTAGGCTAATGGACTGTCAGTGGAACAGTTTGTTTTTAAGAGGAGGTTTTATTGTTTCAAAGATGGTGTGTACATGCACTTAAGTAATCTAATTATTCCCAGCTTTTGGCAATAATAGATTGCAGCAACATCATGTAAATGAGAAACCTGGTGTCCTTTATCACATTTAGAGTCGTTAGTTTAAATAGGCTGAATGCATTTTCAAAGAAATTCCTAACGCTGAACATTAGGAATTTGTACAATTCAAAAACACGCTCACAGTAAGGACAAACATGCTTTTTCAATAGAACCTGTGCTTTTACCATGCCAATTGCTCTGACATAATGAAGAAAAAAAAATCAAATATTACTAATCAAGTTTCATATATAACAGAATAATTTAAATACAGGTAAAATATGCCAAAACTGTTTCAAAAATATGGTAGGAGAAAAATTTGATTCTAGATATGTGTAAGTTTTAGAGTGATCAGTCCACTGCTGAGCATGTGAATGCTCAGATTTCCTGCCTTAACCTGTTTTCTAAACTTTATCTGATTTCTTGTGTGCATGTAAACAAAGCAAAAGTTTTAGAATTCATTTCATGGGGCTGTGATGTGACTTTGGAAGGGACAAATTGTAAGAAATCACAATTTTAAGATGGAAACTGACAATTTGCACGAGGAATGCTGTACTAGACTGAATTTCAGATAAAGTTGGTTTTTTTTACAAAAAAAAAAAAAAAAAANGTGAAAATGGAGTGAATGCTAAAAAGCATGTTGTCAATGAAGTCTGTGGCTTTTTATAGGAGATTAAATTGCTGAAATATAAACATACATCCTAGTCTGGAAGGATCACTGAAGGTTTTGGCTGTGCCTTGCAGCACATTGCTCTCAGGAGGATTTCAGTTTTCTAGTTTTCAGTCTTTACCAGCCAAAAACCAAAGGTTACTGGCAAGAGTCTACTCTGACCTAGTAGTGGTATATTTTATGAAAAATTCTATATGTACCTTAAAGTTACATATATACAGTGGAATTGTGGATACAACATTGCAAAACTTTGTACTTTCTGTGTATATCCTTGTTATGCACCTTGAGATGTAGAACACTGGGCTAATAGGAGGATGGCTTTACAAGATACAACCATAGAATGCAGTATATAGTAATATTGCCAGTGCGAAGTTCCCATGTATTGTAGTTTAACTTACCCTGTTGACTTTAATGACTTCATACAGGTAAGGCTTTGATTAGAAAAATTATTAGTATGTTGTTTGTTCCATCCAACACTTCAGTATGCACGGTTTCAATCTTTAAGCTTTGTAGAAAAAGTAGTGCCAAGTCACAGTCCCGTTTCATTCCGTTAGCCAAATATTCCCACTTTGCGAGGTCGGACACTTTGCAAAAAGATACTTAGAAGTACAAAATATTATTGCTGTTGAAATATAATTGAATTATTTGGGTGCTGTCACAACGGCCAGCTTTTAGTGCTGCCTTGTTGATGGTGGTATTTTTCCCAGAGGAGTTGATTACCTCATTGGTTGGATAGTTAAATTATCTTTTTTGAGACAGTTTATTTCAGGAAGCTGTTGTTGCTTCTGTATTCTGGTGGTAGGTTGCTGTTACTGTACAGCCATGTCAACTGCCAGCTCACAGCTCAAGAGAGGACTCTGGTAATCAAACGCAAAGAATGATGCTCTGCTCTGTTAATGAGAGATGTTGATAGGCTTTTTGGTCACAGCTCTCCTGGGTAAGAACCAGTAATGTGCTGTCAATAAAGCCTGCAAACTGGAAGTGACAGCCCTCCCACCATGTGTGTATTTCCATGCATTTATATCAGCAACATTAGCCCAATAGTGTCACACTCCACTAATTGCCAAATCAAAAAAAAAAAAAAAAAAANAAAAAAAAAAAAAAAAAAGTCCTCTTTTTAGTTGGAGCATTATTTCAGTTGCTTCTCACCACTGCAGAGGGAAACAAAGTCTGAAAAGTTCTCCCAGCCTATATTGTGGTTTAAAATAGCCTGTGGGGGCACATTGCTGCAGGAGAAGTGCTACATGCAACTTGCACCCGACAGTTGTAGGGAGGTTGTTGTACCATGTAAAGCCAGCCTTAAAAGCAGGATCGTATGAGTGCATTCAAAAGGAAATGCCACTTAATTTCAGGATTCATGTACGCTACATGTGCTACATGTAGGTTCTTTACAGTTGAATTGCATGATTGAGCATAACAGAATAATGTCTGAAATTGTGATGAATAAGAGTTTTTCCTGTAATACTTGTCGCATTCCTGTAAGGCTCCATTGAGGCTGAAATGGCAAAGAAAGAGGAGTCAGTTGCAAGATTTTTCTGGAGAAAAGTATGAGTTATTGATTGTGGTGTTTGCTTATTATTTTGAGAAATAATTGAAACTAAGAAATTGATGTGGGTGTAAGAGCTCAAACACCAAATCTGGCACTCCCATGTGTAGTCAATGGAGCAGCATGGTCATAATTTCAAAGACAACGTAAGAAAATAAGTTGCATGAGAATTTTTAAACTGAGTGGTATTACTCTTTAACAGATCTTGTTGTGAGAGCTTGACTTTGTCTCATTGGTGGTGCTTCAAAAATGTATTCTTTATAATGTTTAAGTAGAACCATGGTAAATGAAGAGACATAAAAAAAGAAAAAAAACCCAAAACATTTGAATGTGTTGTGCCCAGATGATTTTGGGCATGACTTTGTTTTTTCATGAAAAATGACAAGGCCACTTTCGGCCTCCTGTCTGATCATGAGAAGGTGAAACAAACTGCCTAAATGTTTCTTCCTGTGAAACAATCAGATTGCAAGGCTGCTGTCAAGGTTGTTTCTGGCATTTGGCTAAAAGTTTGCGTGCCATCCTTTTTAACACAGCTTTCCCTCCAGATTGTTGAATTGTTAGAGACTGTAAGAGAACACCTTTGTGCAAAAGACTGCTATATACTGATAAACAAAACTGTGAAACTAAATTTCATTGACATGGTTTCTGATTGAGAGACCAAGTTAAATCTCATGCTTTGAATTTGATGTAATGAAATTCTACTTTTACACTGGAATAGTCAATTGCCCTGATGAAGTCAGAGTAACTCAATACACGTCATCCCCTTTTTGACATATCTGGAATTAATTCTAAATAGTTGTACTAGACATTCTAATGTGTTGCATAAAGGTTTCAGAGGAGACTGTCCAGTCCAGTAGTAAAATATTTTTACTGATGAAATGAAAGACACTCATGCAGAGTCTGGGCTCAGTATAAGTAATTCAAAGTCCAGTGATGATTTAGTGTTTGTTCATAATGCTGAATTAGCATTAGCATAGATGATATCCACCCGAATCCAAAATGTCAAACTGTTCTCTTACAATTGAAATTACATAGTTTGCTGCCTTTTTTCATGTGAAGACTATGAGCATTTTCTATTGATTTACTCATTTTACAATTAACTGATTTTGTATAATTGATATTTTCAATTTCAACTCTGATTTCACTGGGCTATAGATTATAACGAAGCTAAAAGTAAACCGTCACTGTCATAGCAGAAGTCTTTAAATGCACAAATCCAGAATTTGACCACTTTGCTAAAAGGTTATTTCACTAAGAGCCAGAATGGTGGTTCATAGTCCCCATCTTACCTTTATAAGTGCCGCAAACAACTAAGCCACAAATGTCTAGAATTGACTTTTGCTTGTTGATACAAATTGTATCTATAACTTGAATGTAATAAAATATGAAATGTATAATATGAAAATAGTTTTATTTAAATAAAGGGGAAAAAAAAATAATGCCATAATGTTTGTGACACTGTGTGTCACTGGGAGTAGCCCATTGGTATGTACTAATTCTTACTGGGTACAGTAGTTAATTTACAGGGACGTTTACGTGCTCCGTAAAGTGCACAGATACCCTGTGTACAACAGTAAGCATTGTGTCCTCTCTGTACATAGTCACACGTGTGTGTGTATATATAGAAAGTTATCTAAATGTAAATTAAGTGTAATTCAGTTATTAATTAGGTAATTTCTGTGTTGTAACTTGTGCACCTTGGTTAAGTGCATCTATTTCCTCTCTGAATTGACATGTCTGCTTTATGCTATTTTAATGGTCATTTTAATATTTTTGAATATATTTTTCCTAATAAAACATGCCAAAGTTATTTTTGGGTGGCTTTGTCAAACATAATTCCTTGTGTTACAACACACGGTTCGTCATGCAATGAGCTCTAGAGGACAAAGGATTTCCTGAAAACGGTTAAGAGTAACTAAACCAAATCCATATTAAGCTGCACTAAGCCTGACAAACGGTTAAAAGCATGCTGCAGAAATTGCAGCATGCTTTTAACAGGTGACAGGTGATGTCACTGTGTTGAACTAAAGTAACATCATCTGGTAATATTGGAGAAAGTGGTAATACTAATAGCATGCTTATTACTCTTTAATGTCAGATTATGGGTTTAATGCTCTTCAAAGTTACAGGCGCATTAAAATTGGAAATTACGTGAAAGTTTGGCAGTTGATTTAATGGCTAACCGTGTAAACTGTTGACAAAGCAGAGGCGTGTTGAATTGTGATTTCTTCTAATATTTAATTATTCACTATTTTCAGTGTATACTGTTGGTTTCTGAGGCCAGTTTGCATACTGTTGTTTAAAATGAACATTCTGTAGCTTTTTGCTGCTTTATGGAAATTAGGTTAGTGCTGTTTTCAAGATGTTAACACTAATTTTGTCAATATTATATATATATATTTCACAGTCAGTTGTTCTGCTATGATGCCATGACCAACACCAAAGTGATTTTTGATGTGCACACCATATTTAGCCGTTATAAGAATTGGTTCAAACATACACACACTCAAACAGTTATGCTCATACTTGTGAATCCCTTGACTTCTTGCAGACAGGAGGTTTATACATTTGAGCATGACTGCACATATAAGCAGTGTAATACTCAGGTTAAAACATTCATAAACATTTTAAATCACACATTTGGTTTTGCTGATATAGAGAATTACAATGATCAATTTCTGAATCAATGTCAGTCTCATGTTTGAGTAGACCATTGTATTTGAAGTGTTAAAGGGGAAACATAAGATGGAGCAAGTTCTTGTGTTGTGATGATGCTAAAGTATTGTAATCCACACTGAATGGAAAACATCGCTTTTATAGACCAAAATACATAAAAACAATAGACTATTTGGGTCTGTGGGCTCAAACATAATGTAAGTCTTAATGACAAAAATGTGTTTCTCTCCATAAATAAAGCAAAGTTCTGTTCAAACTGTGTTTTAAGTCTTTTTATGAGCCTGGAAAGAGAACCATAGAAGGTAAAAACAACTGTATTTAAAAGCTGTATTATCCTGTGACAATCTTAATAATTAACTTATTTTAACTGGCTAATCAAAGTTTGGAAATTGTGATGCCTGATTTGAGGAAAGATGATGTAAGGAAATGGTTCATTTGTTTAATATTTTACTGTTCAATATGTCTGTAGCTCCAGCATGAATCTCCAAACAGCAAAGATTACTTTTTAAAGAATACTCTACGTTATATTTGTGATGAAAATGTCAAAATCACTTAGAAATGTAAAGTCAAACTGGCTGCTACTCTTCAGACCGAATGCTTTTTCCTCTATTTATAGACAAGTGTTCCTCTAATTTACTTCTAAATTCATCCCAAGCTTTACGAGTATACAACTGTAGGAGAATCCCCAATAGTAGTAGTATAACTAGGGCTAATTAATGATGATCTGTATGTCTGGTAATACATTTGAATCTAATTTGATTTTTATGAAATTGTATAGTTTTTCACAAGATCTATGCAAGCTGTACTATATTTATTGTATACATATTGCCTTGCATTCAGCAATTTGTGTTTATGCAGAGACCCTCTTACACACTATCTGCCGCTTAAATTGTGTGATTCTACATGAATTCCTTCTCCAAAACATTACTTAAATTGCTTGTTAAAGTAATGGAGTATATACATTGAGACCTTTTGAATCAGCTCAGAATTTGGAACACCATTAGAGTTTTATCTGTGCATCTGATACAGCAATTCTGTGTACAAAGAAGTCCAAGTTCCCTAACATAAACTCATGCTAAACTATTGTTTCTTTAAACACAATCAGGTTTATAACAAAAATAACCTTGAACTGGAGACCAATGTAATAGAGCTAAAATGGGATATAACAGTGACATCTACTGTACAATTCCTGTACTGTGAATAAAAAGGTTTATAGTTGAGGCAAGAATACATTTGTTAAATTGAAGAACACCATTTATGACTCAATATAATTGAAATCAACACATTAAAAAGTTTATTATCAGTCAGTGTCTTAAATACTACATTCTATCCTGCACTAAGATCTCATAAAAGGTTTTGTGCCATAGTTGTTCAGTTTAAGACAATAGCTCCTGATCAACAACTCCAGAGGTTTAGCTTATAGCATGTACTATAATAAAAATACTCATAAAGACTGTATTACTTGTTGCCATTTATATATTAAGGCAGCCTTGCTGGCAGATCTCCATGCCATTAATCTTTTTGGATTAATGCTACGACAGCAGACTCCAAAATTTGAATATGACAATATTAGGGTCAGAAACTCAGCATTTCTGTTAAAATCATGCAAATTTGCAGTTTTCCCAAGTACGAAAGAGTTAAACTGATATCTGATAATAGTAATTGTAGAAGTCTGGTACTACAATTTACTGCCTCATGTTAATAATGGAAAGCTGTTGCTTCTTTAGTCCATATTTTAGTCTGTATTTATTCTAACAATATGAACATTGCTTTATTCATATTTTGACATCATTTTTCAAATAAAACGCATGAAGTCTTTATAACTCAGAAGTATATTCATTTTCACATCAGGCCAAGTGTTGAGATGTTGAACATTTAATTTGGTTATATTTGAAATATATAGATTTCCATGTTCTTATTTTTATTTGGTGAGTCTCTTTGGAAACCTTTATGTGCAAAAACACATTGATCCGCTTCTACTCCCTGACTGCTGCACCACTGCGCACACTGAGTGAAAACATGCTACTTTAGGTACTGTCTCTTTAAGGCCTGCTCCCAAAAAGCTCACTCTGTTCTGACTGGCCAACTGCTTCAGGCCTGAGCTGGCAACATCCATGTGCTGTAAAACATGGATGCTGGCTAAACCCCTTGCTAGCCTTGTACTTGAGTGAGTCGAACCAAAAAAAAAAAAAAAAAAAAAAAAAAAAAAAGCTTTCATGGCAGTTTAGGACCTATGAGTTTGGGTTAATGTGTACAAGTTTATCAACTTTGACTATGTTCAACACATATTACATTATAACATAAGAAAAAATAACAAAAACATAATTGTGAGTCGTTATGGTCTCTATAGGTTCAATAAGAGACAAAACTGAATCCCTGATATTAATTTAATATCTTCATATATGTTCTGACTTGATTTACTCTGCAATGATTTTACATAAGCAGAGGTGTGTATTTACTCTGAACTGCCTCTAGATGGAGTGCATTTCATTTGGCAAAACCTGTTTTTCTATCTTTTCAAATAGATTTCAAATTTTTTTTTTTTTTTTTTTTTTTTTTTTGTTTGTTGGTAACTATGCTTTACTAAAAATTAAGTCAGGATATCTACTGATTCTCCTAATTCCAAACTCAAAACTCTTATTTTCTTTAGATTTAGTTAGCTAAAACACTGCATCAAGACTGTGCCATTTTAGAAAAAATCTACCCTGTCTGGACAGATTTGATATTCTCTCAAAATTTCACAGGATTAGCCAGAATCAGCTTCTGTTTTGGGTGATTCTGCCCCATCTCCTCTGTGAGTTGGGCTGCATTAACCTCACTCAGTGGGCTGAGCTGACATGGGAGGTCATCCTGCCTCAGAAGAGTAGGGCATGAATCATCTCTCAAAGACAGTGATGTGTCTATGCAGAGCTTTCTCTGGGAATAGAGAAGCACCAGGTAAAATTCTGCAGGGACTCAACCTTCTGTGTCAGCTATTCATTGTCTTTTCTAACATCATTAAGAGGTTAAATCCTCAAAGCTGTCATCATATCTGCTCATGTGTTTGCCATCACATGCTCATGTTAATGCATATGCTGTGATTCATAATATCAAAACTGTGTTATGCAAACACTTGTACCTTTGTTTGAGACCATATCTACAGATTTAATGCTTTAAATACATTGATTATTCAAACTAACATAAGATTAAATGTTGAGATGTTAGCTTAAAATATTCATCCTACTTTCTCCACATTTTTGACAAGTTAAGACACCTATCTAACATACAGTGAGATACTGAATTGTAAAACAATAGTATTAATTTGTCTGGAAGGTTACATGAGATCAACAGATGTATCTTGAGAACAATGTGACTGCTGCAAATTAGGCCCAGAGGGATGTAGCTGATTTCATCTTAGAGACACACGCTATGTATCATTCAATAATGGCATCAGATATTGTTACATGAAAACCACAGACTTGGAAAGGGAATTTAAATATTTTGCAGTACTGCTACTGTAGCTACAAGTATAACTTAAGTATTTATATAAATGTTTTAGACAAAACACTATAATTGCCTGTGTAGGGTACAAAAGTTAGAAGCCACCAGCGTTCTCCACCCTGGTGGTCAAATGTGTTTTTTATCTTTCATGCCAAAGTAAAATTTCTTGAAATGTGTAATTTACACAGCATTCATGATTAATTAGACCTTTACAAGTAACGGTTATACTGAAAATCAAGTGCCTGTAATGATTAAACCCATGACATGAACATGGATCGATTAAAAAAAACACCAGGCAGACATGGTTACCCAGTGCCTGAAGAAGGGATCTCACTGACTTTAGAGAAGGTTGATTGTTGGATGATGTGTGACAGGATCAGGCTAAAGAGAAGCAGATAAAAAAAAATCAGCCAGGGGCTGTTGTGGAGGAAAGCATGTGCTTCTCAGCTTCTCAGCCAGGATGGCCTGAAGTGATTTCAGATCAAAGAAAAGCAGCAAGAAGCAAAAACAGGCAATTCTGAAAGCGTTGACCATAACTTCTCAATGTGATGTGAGCAGGCACTTTCAAAGAGCATCCAGAGGCAGAGTCTATGACTGAGCTATAGTATAAGCCTTTATCACAAAAAAAAATAAGTTGACATTAATACTGCTCCTATAAACTGAATGATCACACTGAGAAAAGAGCACGGTGAACTGCATAATAATGACACTGATAACGAGAGCCAGCAGAATAATCGCAGACACGTACTTTAACATTTTCTAAGCAAAGAAGACAAAGATAAAATGCACGTTATAATAAAGTGTCTGCTGTTTGCAGATATAATTACTGTACTAAACGTGACGTGTAAAAGAGAGAAGTGATTGATTGTGTTGTGGATGAAGTTTTGCAGCAGCCATGATGATGCGGCGCTGCAGGCGGAGTCTGCGGGCTGGAGAGCCTGGCTGCTGTCCTGTCATCAGCCTGGGTGTGGTTTTACTCTCACTGTACCGTTAGCAGGAAATCTAGCGCCGCGGTATTTCATCTTAACGCCAAACTAAGACAAAAATCACTCGAGTAACGGATAGGACTGAAAATAACTCGTATACAAGCAACAGGCAACGTGAGCTTTTTAATAAGAAGAAAGGGCGTTTAGTTGGCGCCCTTATTCATGGGAAAAAGTTTCGGGTTTTTTTTTGTTTCACTAACTTTTTAAAATCAGAAGCGGACGGAAAAGGAAAGAAAGGAAAGATGCCGAAAACGGTGAGGCTGCTTTAAACACTGCGTTACTCTCTTCAAACACTCCCTCTTATTTCTTTTTCTCTGTATTTCTTTTATTACAATCTCCCCATGTGGCCTCACTATCTGTCTTTGTTGCTCAGCGTTGACTTTTAATGCCTTTATGTTACATATGAGGATATATTTAATCTCTTATTGTCTCTAAACATTTAACAGAAAGCTCACTAGCTTGAGGCTACTTTCCGTTATTTGTTATTTGCGCGCCCACTGCTGTGTTCATCAGTGGTATTCCTATTAATTAAACGTCACATGAGGCCTTCAGGCTCCGTACAGTACATTAATTATGTTACTGTGTGACGCTTTAATACAGAAAAGCTCAGAAATCATATTTTATAAAGAGTTTTAGCGGAAATCTGTGTGGTAGCATCAAGCTAGTCCTCCATCAGGCCTCCTTTAGTCTGTTAGCCTGTCATCCTGTTCAGCTCTGCTCCAACAGGGAGGAGGTGCTTTTAAGGTTTTATACTTTTATAAATTTGCACAAAATTTAGATAAATCTAGGAAATACCATTTCTGAAGAAACTGGGGTGATTACATTGCCCTAACAGTTATTGTTTGAAATGGAATTCTCTATGGAAAAGGACTAAGTTTGGGAAAAGCAACTAGTACTTTTAATAAATCTTTGAAAAAAACTTGGCTAAAAAGTACAACAAAGTACTGAGAATTTAGTGTGAATGTCCTAAATAGTATGTATGAAATAGTACTAGACAATGCTTAGTTTCGTACTGTTGCACATATATAGTACTAAACATGAGAAGTACTTTGAAGTTAGTGCATAGAAGTACTATGGCTGTACTTGCATTTAAAAGGACCAATTACTAAGTAATATGTAAGAAGCTCTGTATGATTTGAGAAAAACCAGGCGTGTCAGTACAGTATCCTGGCATTAAAAACAGTCCAGCAGGATAACGGTGGATCTGTGAATTCATTTAAAGTAACATTACATATTTAAAAAACATGAATGTTTTTACAGGTTCTGAAATAGAGGAGCATATAGGGTACGAATGAGCTGTGAATGAGCTGTGATCCTCACAAAATGCAAAAAGTAGAGTTAAATCCAAGTATAAAAATTTTAAAATGTCAGTGTGTGCTGAAAAAATGACTTGCTTTTCTATTTTTTTTGCTGATATAATCATGTTCTTAACAACAATGATTCCAAGGAACCCCAGGGAGATGGCATGAGGAGTAGCACTGCTTTAAAGCTGATATTCCTCTGTCCTATCCACAGATTTTGAGTCTGTCCAAGTTTTATCTCTGAGCTGTGATATTCCTGCACAGCTTGATAATGAAAGGAAGTACAGATTACTACAAAAGTCACTGTTGACTGTGGATAAATGTGCTGAGAAGTACAACTAACTAATGTCATTAACAAAGGCTGCGTTCCATTTAGGTGTACCAGTGTCAGGACCCTGGTAATGTCCATGCTGGCTTCCTGACACACCTAAATGGAACAAAGCCATCATTCATATTATGACCTAACCTGTGAATGTGGACTATTTTGGGAAGTGGTCATTTCTGGTAGCTGGAATTTTTAACGTCACCAATACCATTTTTAGACCCTCCACTAATTAATTGTCTCAGTGGGATAGCAAATAAAATGCACGTCAACTTATCTTTGTTTGGTCTAAACTACAGACAGATACACCACTTGTATGTCTGTACGTTAAGAGCTGTTCACAGCTCTCTTCCTGCAGAATTGTTTTTTTTTTTTTTTTTTTNTTTTTTTTTTTTTTTTTTCCCTACTACTTCCTCAATATTTTTCCAGCTGTCAACTGAAGCCAGAAAAGGACTTTATGTAGTATGTAGTGCACGTAGTAGTATACTGAAAGAGCCTTCACTACTCTTAAAACTTTCAGGAAGGAAATCTAAATTCTAAAATACATGTGTTAAAAAGGATTCCTTTTTTAGCAAAATAATGCTAGTTGAACAAATTAGGCCTGCCCATTTAACTTTCCATTTAAGGGAAAATTAAGTGAAATACAAGGGGCAAAAAAAGTGTATTTGGTGTATTGGAGTTGTGATATGTAATTGATCAGAATCATTAAATGCCAATACCCTATTTGTAGAAAGTACATCTCTACAATATGTGCAGTTAAATGAACATGGAAGTACCTTTCAGACTTGTCTTAACCCTATAACACTATTCGCGTCACATTTGATACATGATTGTCTGAGACCTCTACATCATCAATGTGATCAATTATTGACCAAAATGCCTGTTATATTGCATCTTAAAAAAAAAAAAATCCAGCTTAAGTTCTGTTCCAGTTTAAATACCTGATGTATCAAATGTGATACAAAAAAAAAAAAAACTTCCAGAATTTCTGTTTTTGGTGTTTGTTAAAAGGTTCAATAAAGTTTAATAGAGGTTCAGTAAAGTAATTTTCTGATAATTATTGCATTAGTCAGGCTTTACAAGCTTATACCTTTTTAGTAATTCAGTCACCTACTGGAGGTTCCAGCTTTATACACACCACAATGACCATTAAGCAGAATCTCTGCTTCTCTGCTTTCCTACAGGAACGCACAGTTTCATATGTAGCATGACCATTATGCTACATAATCCCGCAATGATATTGTATGGGCAAAAAACTTGAAATATGAGGTGACAATGACCAGATTATCAATTTAGGTAGCAGCCAAGCAATAAAGAAACAAAAAGTAGATGGTATCTGTAACCTACTTGTTATTTGTTGTGTAAAAAAAAAGTATGTCATAAATAGAATTGGACCCCACAGGTTATTTAGCCATCATGATGATCTCTCAAGCACAGGGATACTACAAGGAAACACAGCTCTAGCTTTCTCACCTTATGCATAATAAAATAACAAACTTACAAAACAGAAAACTGGTAGCATGTACAGCCAACAGGAAGCAGGACAATTTTCTCAATCTAAACAGAGACAGTGAATGAAGAGAGAAAAGGATTGTGGGATATGTGTGTGACATTGAGAGTTAGATTTATTGAGCAACCTCTGATGTGTTGCCAACATCCAAATTTATGATGCTATGGATGACGTTAAATTATAACCCATTTTGTGTACATGCACCAGTGTCTAAACATAAACTGATGCTTTTCAGAAGTTGCGCAATGCCAGATAGCAGCAACTGAAAGCCAAACAAATCTACCTTTCTGCAGTTTAGATTCACAACTTTGTGTATCAGAATTGACTTATCAGCGAGATCAAACCAGGAAATGTGAAACATAATGGCCAGCAGTTCAGTCTTTCCAGAGATAATGGACCTTGTTACTGTAACACTTGCTGGTCTCCTCCTCTTCTCCTGTGAAGATGCAAGAGATGCAGCTTATGAAAGGAGGAAGCTTGATACACTGATTCAGCAAAGGCTTAAAGGTCACTCCACCCACTGAAAGTTGGGCGTTGTCACTTTCATTACAGTTTGGCTGAGGGAGTGAAGTATTCGTAGTTAAAATAGTAATAATTCGCCCTTTTAGAAGTGGGTTTTTTTTTTTCATTAGATCTCATGAGAATGTTTCCAAAGTGCAAAGTGTTGATTTTCTTTCTACATCTAATCACGGTTTTTAGCTCAGATTCAGGTTTTTATTGAACTTTTTTCTTGCCCTAGTTATTTAGTGAAACACTGCGTAACAACTTTGATGTTGGTATTTCACCTACATCACTAATTATTTAGAGTATTTTGCCTTTGGTGAACTTTTCTTGGCTTTACTTCAGTTTCCCAAGGAAGTCATATTGTGACTCAAGGTTTCTGCAGTTACATCAGTTCCTTTCTGGTTATTTCCTCGCTCGCTGCCTTATATGGACTTTCACATCACAGTCTGGCTTCTCTGCTCCTCCCTGCTTTCCCCAGCATGGCCCTCAGCTGCCATGCACCACTTACACTTCATTACAACAATGACAACATGGGCAGGATATACTGTCGGTATTTTACATCAAAGTAAATCAGATCACATTTACATAGTTCAGAATTCTTTTTTTATGCTTAGCAAAATGTCTACTTTGACCTCCAAATATGCATTTTGTTATAAAAACAGCGTTTAGCTCATTTCTTTCTGTCTTACCAGCAAACAAACACAAAAACAGCATTGTGGTACTGTTGAGATAATTCAGAGATAATTCTTTACAGTGACCGAGCCTGTTTGCTGTCACAGCCGGTGAATGTTAATGACGAAACCCTTTCAGATTTTCATCCTCACATGCAGAAACCAGCTATTATACAAAGTGCATACATAACCTACCACTTTAGCCCACAATGTAGAAATCATGACCAGATGTAGTTTTCTTGTTAGAAGGACCAAACAGTGTGGTAAAGGAGAAAGAGTAAACTGAAAGACTGGGGGGGTTTGCAAGCAGGGGATTAATGAGTGTGTAGTGCACATAGCGGAGCAGATTAACAGTTTGAAGGCGAGCGAGTGGATAAACTACTATCAAAACTTCTGGGAAATTTATATCGAGACATAAATATTTTCTGTTTGGAGTTTATGAGAAAATCAATCATCTGAAAGTAAGTGCTTTGCTATTATTCCTTTACCTGTTTTATATACTTATCATATGTCTGTGGGCTTGCAGCTGCTATTGCAAAACTATACTTTTAATCTTGTGCCAGTGGCTTTAATTTCAGTTTACTTACTTTTTTTTTTTTTAGGTTTTTTTGGGGTTGTTTTTTAAAGACAGTGTCAGTAAAATACATATGATTACAGTGCTTAGAGTAAAGATTTATAATAATTATGCGCTAAGATAGATGAATAAATTATGATTTTTCAGGTGCTAATAATAACTTGTCTAGTACAAAGGACCAGGAAACCACATTGTGAACCTTAGAAAAGAGAATCCTTTATGAAGCACAGCAGCCATTTTTAGTCAATGTATATAAACCATCACCAGCACAGGACAAAGACGAGGACACAGGAGCTTTTTACCAATGAAAGTCCTTTTTGTGGGATTTTGTCTTGGTCTGGCTGGAGTGTGAGGAGCGACAGACCACAAACATTCTTCTACTGATTATTACGGCAGGGTTGCCTTTGTTACCAATTCTGAGTGAGTTACAGCCAGGACAAATGACAGTGAAAAGGTTTTTATTGAAGGGTTGGTGATGTAAAGCCTGCTGGGCTGGTGAAATACAGGCCTGGATCTGGAATAGCACCAGCCATTACCACACAGCAACAAACAGAAGGTAGCTGAGACTAAATCTGTTCTCTACCGTCACCACTGGCTACCATACAGAAGCTGAGAGAATTTTCTTGCAACACATGGAATTAGGTATAAAAGTAACAAGGACATTTTTTTTTAATTGAAAGTGAATTTAAAAACCTCCCTGTCTCACTTTCTAACCTTTTTTGGTTTTACAGATTTTTATGATTATATTTTGTTTATGGCTGTTTTTAACTTAAAATAAGGAGGCTGGCTGAGTTGTAATGCTGTGACAAGAAAAATTGCTTGTGGGAATTGGAAATTAATTCTAAAAGACCCCCACCCATCTGATTTCTGTCGCTAATCCCAAAAGAATTCAGCCTGTTGTAGTCTTTGGTTGCACTCCACAGGCAACAGTTTGAGACATCTACTACATGCCAACTAATTACAGCAATAATGCAGCAACTCTGCACACACTGTCAAAAGATTTTTAACTGGTGCAAACATGAAATGGATCTGACCCTTTATTTAGTCTCTCATGTAGATTAAGCTTTTGTTGGCTCATGGTTCATGATCTGTGTTGATGTTTCAGGTGAGCTGGAATCAGGTTTTCACATGTTTTCTAGGGTACACTTACAGAAGAAACACAAGATCATTAAAATCCAGTAGGATCCAACAGCATGTCCGCACAAAGAGTATTTACATAAAGTCTAACTTTAGGTTAACATTTAAAGTCATGCAGATTGTACCCTGTGTGAAAGAAAGAAAGAAAGAAAGAAAGAAAGAGAAAGAATCAGAATCAGAATCAGATGAAATGACACAGTTGCTATTTTCCCCGTGAGGTTGACATAAGTCTTCTGAGGGTTGTCATTTTCAAGCCAGGCAGCCAAAGAAACCAAACAGTCAGCCAGAGAAAAGCCAACTTCAAAGCAAACTTGGTGTATTTTAAGAAAAATAGTTTTCATTTAAGCTAAAGAAACTGGCTATTGCCGAATAAACTTTCACCTCTTACAATTTGTTAAGATGACATTAATAATTGAAATAGTGGCTCTCGCAGGTTGAAAACTCTTAATCACAATTTTGATTGTTCCCACTTTTCATACGCCTTCATTGCTGACCTTGTGTGACTATTAATGGTGGTGTTGGGACGGTGCTGGTGTTTCTGATGTGTGTCTAACCATTTGCATAAGTAAAAGGAACAGAATGTTCAGAAAAAAGCTTTCACTATAATGCAGTCTAATGCAACACCTACGCTAATTGTGGCTCCTCTCAGTTTAATATTATAACCTTCACAAAAGTAGGATTTATAGCAGGGTCATTACATTGGGTTGCATTATTAGTATAAAAGTATTATTTGTAATTTCAGTCAGCTTAAAAAAAAAAAAGATTTAGAATTAAATATAATTTTTAGTGGTACTGGACTGACTCAACATATACATTACACTTAAAAAAATGCTTTGAGAACATCAGGTTGGCGAAGTGAGGGCCAGTTCATAAACACAAGACAAGATCATTCCTACAGGATGTGATCAGTACTAGCAGGATACAGCAATAATACTAACATACTAGTAATATACAAAAGGCAGTCAGTGGAACAGAGGATTCTTAAAGACACAAGCTTCACACCACAAAGCTCTTTCAACTTGTTTGTTTGCCCAAAGACACAATTAATGAATACAACACCACCCATAAAATGAGTGTTTCGATATGCCGCTAAATGCATAGATTATTAAAACCTTTCGTTTGTGCCACACTATACAGTAGCTTTGGTGTTAAGAAGAAGGCATGGAAATATATAACGCATAGACCTGAGAGGAGTGTTTTTGTGTTGGGGCTAATAATAGTGTGTTCAGTGTTTTTGAGTTCTGGCCATGAGGGACACACCCTAACCAGGCAGAACATTTGTGAACCTACAGTAGTTCCCTTTTCATGCACGATTAGTCTTTTTCACTCAGGAAAGGGAAGTGATTTTTCATTTCCCCAGCTCAGAGGTCAACAGCTGAATTCGGAGCAATGCAAATGAAATAATGCTCATCACAGCTATCATTGTAAAGCGCGGAATGCCAAGACCCACTCAAAGGTATCTGTCCTGGAGTTGAGTACGGGTCCTGAAAGTAGCTCCACTCCAACTCCAACTGTTAGCGATGACAGGAAGCAGCGGAGGGGCAAGTGTCCTGAGCAGTAAATGGAGTCCCGCTGACATGAATGGGAAAGAACGCAACTCTAATCAGCCCCTCAACTGGGAAATAATGCATGCCATTGTTGTTCGGACCAGGCGTGGGCCTCAGCCTGCACAGTTATTTTGGATGCTGATGTTTTTGTCGTCTCTAAGAGGACAGACAAAATGAGAAATGCCTACAGTAGTCAAATGAAATTATTCTCTGGGTGAACTTTGAATGGGACATTTACTTAGTTCCTTACATGTGCAGCTGGAGGTACTGCCTCATTCCTGTCATTTCTACTTATCAGCTGCAGAATATTTTCCATTCCATATCATTTGACTAAGCAGTGCATGATTAAATAACCAGCTGGAGAGAAGTGTCACAACTATGCAAAAACTGTTACCTTAAGAGGAAAGAAACCCACATTAACCCGTCTCTTTGTGGCAATTAGCTTAGCTGAAATTGTAGCTGACAGGTTTCTCAATACATGACAGGATGTAGGCAACTCTCAGGAGAGCTCAGCATTCAGCAGCAGAGCCTCACAAGGCCCCACCACCAGAGGATGTGGTTACTTCCTGTAGATAAGTTCTATATTGAGACAGAGTCAGATTGGCATGTTTGTCGTACACAATGTGGTTTCAAGAGACATGATCATTCTTTTATTCTGCTTAAAACAAGAACAATCACTTCACGATACAATGATGGTTGGCTGATGTTCAAAGCCAGCGTCACTGAGACTGAAATTAGCTTACTCTCCTGACACACAGTTTAAGCCTTTCAGAAACTTATTCAACATGTCCTGAAGTTTGTGGACATAACTAAGGATTAAAGGGTTTCAACAGGTTGATAGGTAGGTAGGTATTTTATTGCTTCAAAACTGCGTCATAGTTTTCACCCCAAATTCCTTTAGGCTAGTCAGCTGTGTGTCTTCTTCCAGCTAATAATACCATGGTGCAATGCTGCAGCACAGGCTGAATTCTTCAGATTTTCCTGGCTTGACCATGAATGTCTGCCTTCCTGCTCTGTGAATCCAACTTCCACCACATTACACCCAAACCACAAATGCACCTCAGCACCCTCTGTTGAAACCTGTGTTTGAAGACTGCACTCCTGCTTCATTGTTTCTCCTGAGACCCCTGTAACTTCTCCAACTCTCAGAGGAAATAAAAGGCAACATTAATGGATCAGTCTGGCTCTGTGTTTGTTTTACAGATAGCCTAGGTTGCCATGTTACACTGTTTTTCCTTTGTAACCTGGCAACCCAATTGTAGCTCACTTCAAGAAAAAAATAAGGCCAGGTGGTGGTCTTATGCTTGTGGTAGACTGTAAAAGTCAGTTCAACCTTGATGTCAGAGTTTGACAGTGAAGCTGTGATACTTAGCTAGGTGTCATTCTAAGTACAGCACAATACTTATCCAGCTAGGAAGTGGATTTTCTCTATTTGTAATCTAGCTATGATGACAAAAATTACACCTTTTCACAGCCTGTAGGACAAACTTTAACGTCTAGCACGTTGGGACAAATAATGTCAGTGAGCATGCTTTGTGCCACAACATTGTTTCTAACCAAGTGGCATCTAAGGCATCTTTGAATGAAAAGGCAGAAATCAGGCTTTGGTTTGATGCAGATTATGCTAAAAGAGGAACTGGCAGAGGGAGACTACCAGACCTCAGAGAGGGAGGAGATATACTCTCTCACAGGAAGAGAGTGCAAAACACTGAAGTAAAACAGGCCTTTGGTTTTCCATGGCTTTTGAAAGTGCCAGAAAGCTTGGCAAGGCACATGTCATCTTCATTAAGAGCATAAAGTGGATGTACTTAAAAGTTTAAAGAGACATCCAGGCTGTGTTGTAATCTAAAAGTCTTTCTATAGCCAGACTCTTCTGCTTAATATCCAACACAATCATTCAGTCCTGTCTCTCTTCTATTAACAGTGTGTTGTATGATGCAATGTTGTGATCTGAGCAAGGGCTTTGTTGTGTAGAGGAGTTAAATCATTTGACAGAGGGATAAATGCTGGAAATCAACCTCAAACCAGAATTCACACATTGTTTCTATGATCCTTGACGGCTCAGAGAAATGGAAAAAAGTTTCTATTAGGCACAAGTGCCTGTAATTTATTCATGTCAAGAATAAAAATGATGATTTTCTGAGTAAGAATATGAGGAATAATTTTAACACAGATTTTCACTTGAATCAGGAAACTGTATTTATTGTAATTGAAAAATCTCTTACTCCTAAAAATTATATGAATAATTTGCTCTTTTCCACAGATTAGCGTAAGAGTCACCACAATGGATGCCGAACTGGAGTTCGCCATTCAGCCCAATACAACAGGAAAGCAGCTCTTTGACCAGGTATGAGGACTTTCTGCCATCATCAGTGTCAAATATCGTTTGCTTTCCGATGACAGTTACTAATCTGAGAATCAGACCTCAGCTGTAATAATGAAGTACACAACCTTTTCTCATGTGTGCTAATGTTCCACTGAAGTAAAGGGAATGTTAATTCTATCAAACTATTCTATTTTTTAAGGTTGTTAAGACCATTGGGCTGCGGGAGGTTTGGTACTTCGGGCTCCAATACCAGGATACAAAGGGTTTCTCCACATGGCTCAAGCTCAATAAGAAGGTGAGATCTTTTATTATTTAGCCTCACAAAAAATGTCTAACACACACCTTTGCCATTCAATAACCAATGTCAATAACCATTCAGATTTATGGAAATATAACCTGTTGACCCTTCTCTATTTAACTTAGGTGACAGCCCAGGATGTGAGGAAAGAGAGCCCTCTGCTGTTTAAGTTTCGCGCCAAGTTCTTTCCCGAGGACGTGACAGAGGAGTTAATCCAGGAGGCCACGCAGCGGCTGTTCTTCCTGCAGGTGAAGGAGGGCATCCTAAACGATGACATTTACTGCCCTCCAGAAACAGCGGTCCTCCTGGCCTCCTATGCGGTGCAGGCCAAGTATGCTGACTACAATAAGGATGTCCACACGCCAGGATATCTGTCCAGTGACAAGCTGCTGCCTCAGAGGTACGTTCGTCATTAAGTCTGAGAATTCATTCAAACTGGCAGGGCTAATACTCGCTCTTAAAGCAACATGCTGGCGACCGCCGTGCATGTTTGAACCTAATATATACAATCTGAGTACACGTTACGTTACTGACAACTATTTCTCAGAATGTACTGCTTTAGCGGTAGATTTTTTTTTCTTACCTTCCAGGCAGCCATTGGTTTCAGTTCATTCCAGTACGCCATAAAAATCAACTTGTAGAGACTTGAAATGTGTTTGAGATAAGTAATTCATCACAGTGATCACAATGTCTGTTAGGTAGGTTTTTTGGCAAACTAGCTTTATTTAACTGATTCAACACAGAGCTGCATGGAAGACAATGTATGTTACCACCAGGGAATATAGTCTCAGGAGAAGATGGCTTTTATGGAGAAATTTATTTCTACAATTGTGCAAAAGTGTTAGTAGGCAAAACACAGAATTTTAATGTGGATGAATCACCTGAACATTTGATTTTGAAAGATTAGGGGATTTGAAAAAAATAACAGAAAAACTAAAATACGGTTTTATGTTTTGGGAATTGGTTGTCAGTAACATAACATATATGTAGGTTATATATATTGAGCTCAAGCATACATGATTGTCGGTATGGTCCTTTAATTCTAGTTTCACTTCAGTGTTACATTTCCAAGCGATATGCCGCTTACGTGCATGGTTTTCTCACATGTAAAACCCACTAATAAGGACATTGTATTATATTTTGGCAATCTAGTGGTTATTGTCCGATAACTATTATCCAGCCAATGTGTTTGCATGAAGCATTTTTCTGTGTGTGATTTCTTATGCTGGGATATCTCATGTGTTCAGGGTGCTGGACCAGCACAAACTCAACAAGGAGCAATGGGAAGAGAGGATTCAAGTGTGGCATGAAGAGCACAAGAGCATGCTGAGGTAACCATGCATACACACACACACACACACACAAAGTAGGAGTTTGCACAGTCTTACTCCAAAATAGCTTCTGAAATATGTATGTTTAGGAGATTATAGCACCACAAAATGATGGAAGTAATGCATCATCACAGGACACTCCACTTTAAGACAACAGCAAGCACTTATGCAGGGATGATTTCTGGACACTTTACCTCAGAGAGCATTAAAGTCAGTGTAGGCAGCCACGGAGCTGTAAGTTTGACCATCTGATTTGTATGGAGCAGCTTTTTCCAACTCACTGTGGCAAAGCTAAGAAGATGATGAGGAGGACACTCCCTGCTGTGCACAGTGAGGGATCTATCCTTGATGGTGAAAATTAGTGTCTGTCAACTTGTTGAGCCATTGGCACGGCTACAAATGTGGCAATTTTCCAAAGAGAGTAATGCTGGTTGCTTTCACGGCAGGGAATCTATGTATATGTGAATTTGTCAAGAAGAAAGGCCTTTCTCATGTGTAATGTCAGAAAGCTTTTACCATTTTGCCTCGTCATGGTAACGACTCAACCTCACAGCTAATCTGAAGAGGTTACAATGCATGCTCTTTTGTTATGACTCGCTCTCTGAGGGAGGTTGGGTCTGGCTGTGCTGTGCCTTTACACCTGGCTTTCAGAGAGTCTGCTTAAAGGACCGCACTGGGGATTTTTCATGTTTGAGCCTGATAAACACTACCCACATATAAGTTACATTGCCAACCATTTTCCAAAAGGACACTAATGCAGCAGTAAATTTTAGAATTGTTTTTCCTACCTTCCAGCCTGCCATTGATTTCACTTAATTCCAGTATGCCATTCAAATTCACTTAACCAATCCAACATGGAGCTACATGGAAGAAAATGTTTGCCTCCACCAGGGGAAAAGTCCCAGTAGAAAACTGCTTTTACCAGAGAAATTAAAATGACCATGCCTTTTACATATAAACATCTGTCAGCGGGCAAAACATTGAATTTTTAAAGTGGGTGTATCACCTGATTTTATATGAAAGGTTAGGGGAATTTGGCAAAATAACACAAAAAATAAAATACGGTTTTGTATTTTGGAAAATGCTTGGCAGTAATGTAATGTGATGAGCTCAAACCTGCAAAACCACTGTTATAGTCCTTTAAATCACAGCTAATCTTTGATCACCTTTCACCATCCAGCATCAGTTTGAACAGCCTTGAACTGTTGATTGATTAGTTGTGTGTGATCAGGTCTGGTAGACTGTGGATGGCTCTGTGCTTCACAGGGGAAAACCTGTGCTTAATTATTGCCACAACTATAACTGATTTAAAGACAAATATCTCTTATTTCAGGCCTGCTTGCTCATTTATCAGCGATGCATTTCGTTTTTCTGCAGAGAGGAATCCATGATGGAGTATCTGAAAATTGCTCAGGATCTTGAGATGTATGGAGTCAACTACTTTAACATCAAGAATAAGAAAGGAACTGAACTTTGGTTGGGAGTGGACGCTCTAGGACTCAACATTTATGAACACAATGACAAGTAAGTGATTCCACAACAATATAGCTGTTGTAGTGTAGCAATTACAGTTTCTTATTGGTTACTACATCTTACTATAAGTAATGTGGGTGACCCAAACTTTTTTTTATCTTTTATAGAATGACGCCTAAAATTGGATTTCCTTGGAGTGAAATAAGGAACATTTCCTTCAATGACAAGAAGTTTGTCATTAAACCAATCGACAAGAAAGCACCAGTACGTTAACCCCGCTAATAAACAAAGTTACCAGTCATCATTTAAATTTAAAAGTTTTATATCAGGCTTTTGAAAAACAACACCTCTAATGTTGCTTTTGTAGGACTTTGTATTCTATGCTCCGAGGCTGCGCATCAACAAGCGCATTCTGGCGCTGTGCATGGGGAACCACGAGCTGTACATGCGCCGCCGCAAACCTGACACCATCGAAGTGCAGCAGATGAAGGCTCAGGCTCGGGAGGAGAAGAATCACAAGAAGATGGAGAGGTAAGAGTCTCAAGCTCTAAACATATTAACTTTTTTCTCATTGCTCTCTAACGTAAAAAAAAAAAAAAAAAAANAAAAAAAAAAAAAAAAAAGTGATATTTGAAAGGTCATGTTATCTTACTCACACAGTACTAGCATGACAACACACGTGCTTAACATCCCATAATCACAACATATTTCCGCTATGTTGCATGATTTTAAAATAAAGTATCATGCTATAAGGCGGTCACTATAGTTCTTTGTGACAACAACTGTGTTCAAAAGCACAGCACCCCTGCATTGTGTGTGGACATTCTCAGTTAAGAGCCAGAAACTAGCATATTTTGAAATACCTTGTGTGTGATCTGGTGATCATTTGCTCTAAATTACCATTATCTTTTAACTGTGTACAAAGATGAACTCATGCAAAAGACTGTCCTCATTTAAATTGCACCATGTGTTCTGTTTCTACTTCCATTAGAGCTTTGCTGGAGAATGAAAAGAGGAAAAGAGAGCTTGCAGAAAAGGAAAAGGAAAAGATTGAAAGGGAAAATGAGGAGTTAATGGAGCGACTAAAGCAGATTGAGGAGCAGACAAGAAAAGCCCAACAAGGTGGGTGACCTGTCTGTGTAGTTTTACTGTGATGAAAGGTGATAATCTACTCTGAATGAGACATTGTTTATTGTTTGTTCTTGTTCTTCTGTCTGTGTGAACGTGTGTGTGCTCAGAGTTGGAGGAGCAAACACAGAGGGCTCTGGAGTTGGAGCTGGAGAGGAAGCGTACTCAGGAGGAAGCTGAACGTCTGGAGACTGATCTCCGTGTCGCTGAGGATTCCAGAATTGCACTGCTGCAGCAGTCTGAGAACCAGATGAAGAACCAAGAACACCTGGTCAGTTACAATCATTGAAATAAAAATGTCCAATCATAAGCACTGAAACTGAAAGAAACCGTTGGGGTTTGAGATGTTTTCTGCCAGTTTCAAACATTGTGATCAAGAAAGTCAAAAGAACTTATTTTCCCTGCAGGCCACAGAGTTGGCTGACCTGACTTCAAAGATTTCTCTACTGGAGGATGCCAAGAAGAAGAAGGAAGATGAGGCGCTGGAGTGGCAACATAAGGTGTGTGATCTGAGTTACTGCATTTCTTATACACCATTAAGTAACTGTAATGCAGGTCAAACCCGGTAATGAATGATCCCAGCCCAGCGTCACTTTGGGCAGTGTGACTCCTGTTGCTTGAATGGGAAGCTGTCTTTGGGAAATCCTGTTAAACACTGATCCAATTTGTATTTTTTGGCTTGGAAAAGATCGCAGTGCTAAATGCTGGTTTCCATGTTGTGTACTTGGCAAAACTTCAGCTGACATTCCAGTCTTACTAATAATCAGCTGTTTCTCATATCAGCTAATGTTTATGTTTAATTTATGTTTAATCATTTCCATCATTAAAAATTTCCATAAACAACTAAGTGTTGAGGGTAAATCTAAAGCATCTAACAAAAGCGATGCAGCTTCACCTCATTAGCTTTGTTTGTTCCTTTAGGCTACCAAAGTGCAGGAAGACCTGGAGAAGACCAAAGAAGAGCTCAAGAGCAAAGTCATGGTGGCTCATGTTCAGGAGCCCATTACTGCTGAGAATGAGCACGATGAGAACGATGAGAGCAGCGCCGAGGCCAGCGCCGAGTTCACAGCTGCCGCCACATACAAGGACCGCAGCGAGGAGGAACGCATGACCGAGGCGGAGAAGAACGAACGTCTGCAGAAACATCTACTCGTGAGTCACTATTGTATCTGTGAATAACCCGTGCGACATTATTACAAACTATGGGTAGATTTAGAAGATGATGCATTGAACACTCATTTTAGATTAGCTTCTCAGTAAAAAAAATCCATGGATCTATTTTCCTCAAACTGGGCACAAGTGAAATCGCACGTTCACACTCGAGGCTCAGCGCAGGCGGCCAAGTAATGAGGTTTGGTCATTAAGGGATCACACCACCTGTTTTGCATGTTTGAGCCTAATATATTCAGTTTTCATACACGTAAGGTTACTGACGATCATTTCCCAGAGCATACTACTTGGAACGGTGAGTTACAAATAAATTTTCATATCTTCCAGACCGCCATTGGTTTCAGTTCATTCTGGTACGCTAGTAAATTCAACTTGTTAATGTTTTTGGGATAGGTAATCCATAATCACGAACAAGCCGTGTATTAGGGTTTTTTTTCGAAGTTTCGTAATTTCAGCGTTCAAGCACAATATAAAGTGTGGAGTGAATGTATGTCTCCACCAGGGAATATAGTCCCAAAAAGAAGACTTGTGTTTATGGAAAAATTTACTGTTAATGACCATGACTTCATAAGGCTTTTTTTTAAGGTGGGTGTATTGCTTGAATATTTGATTTTGAAAGATTAAGAGATTTTGCAAAATATCAGGAAAGCTGAAATATGGTTTTATCCTTTGGGAAATGATTATCAGGTACCTGAATTTGAATATATTAGGCTCAAACATGCAAAATGGGTGGTATGGTCCTTTAAAGAGAAAGAGAGTAAGAGTACCTAAAGTGGTCTGTTTCACTCAGTGTGCAGAGAGATGCTGCAGCAAGGCAGAGTAGGAGTGGATCAACGTGTTTTTTCTTTTTTTTTTTTTTTTTTTTTTTTTTACATTAAATTATTGCAAAGGTTTAAAAATAGAGCCCCAAATGAAAATAAGAACATGTAACTCAGTGTAACACACACCTCAGGCGCTGCGCTACGCAACTCAGTGCAAAGAGTTTAAAGTTTTAGCCAACTGTGATACAACTCAATTGAGATGTTTCATTATTTTGTATAAGCATAGAGATGAAGAATGAGTCCCATATGTTGATTGTATCATGGGGACGTGGGATGTCGTATTAACGCCGTGTTCACTTTATTTCCAGGCTTTAAGCTCAGAGTTGGCCAATGCTCGGGATGAAACTAAGAAAACGGTGAACGACATCCTCCACGCAGAGAACGTGCGGGCAGGACGGGACAAGTACAAGACCCTGCGACAGATCCGCTCCGGCAACACCAAACAGCGCATAGATGAGTTTGAATGTATGTGATGTGCTAACGGCCACGCAGCAGGGCCACGCCGCCTGGACTGCAGTCCTGCCTCGCTCCGCTCTGTACCCAAAAAAATCAGATCCACTACATCAAACAGCACAGGCTCAGCACAAAGTACAAATAAGGATCTGGAAAAATTCCATTTGTTATCATTCCTACTCTGAATTTAGGCGAGCCTGGTTGAAAAGGGACATATTTTAGTCGTACATTCCTCACAAGGGGCTTACGTGGCATATTAGTCGTGAGCTCGCACCACGTTGTGACACATGAAATAAGCATTTATATCTTCATTACGCATTTCAGTCACATTTTTGTATCATGATTCGATAGAGAATCTCAAAATAAAAGGCTCATAGACCAGTTTTCAGTCTGTAGAAATGTTACTGCTGCACATATCAGTCATGGCTTCACAGCAAGCTGGAATATTTCTGCGCTGACGTCCATTCCAAAACAAATGCTCTGTAATTCACAGCAGCAAATACATGTAATGTGACTGAAGTGTCTGCGGGGAGCAATATGCAGCATTATTTCTTAGTCTTTCAATTTATTTTCTTTTCAGTGTGACAGTATTCAGAATCTCCAAACTGTTACAAATCATATATTACTCACTCGCACACAAAAGTGATATTAAAGATCATTTTAATTTAGCAATCTTTTTGTCTGTTTTTGCATGTCTGTTTTTAAATCTGCATAAAACAAATTATTTTTTTTATGAAATTGTAGCTCAAATTACTTTGACATGACCTAAAAAAAAAAAAAAAAAAAACATCCGACAAATGTAAGTGGTGTGTCATATTTACAGTTTGAAAAATCCATCAATATACAAATTTAACAACTCCAGCCATAATCGGGCCCTTTTTCATTATAGCTATTTCAACAATATAGCTATTTTAACAATATGTAGGATACATTTTGAGATTTTTTTGTGTGCAAGAAATCATTGCAAATGAGGTTTTTCTAAATCTTTTCATTCACTAGTCAGATTCAACAAAATTCCTGTCTGTGGGCAATGAGCTCACAACAAGGATTATGTAATTTTTTAATCCATACTCATATAAGACACAAATTTTTGTACTGCATAATATCCTCAATAAATGGTAGATATCAACTAAGTGCATTAATTCCCACCAATTACTGTAGATGAGAGGAAATTAGAGGAAATATGTAATCGGATATCACAGTAACAGGCCTTAAACGTTTTTGTTTTGATCATTTCATCCCTCCAGTTGTGGCTGAAAAAAGGGAGTAAAGCAGTAGAGATTTAATAATACTTCCACAGTGGGAAATTATTTTAAAATGTGTCTGTGCTCGTGGCATCCATCAAATTCTCCGATAAATCTTCATCACACTGGGAGGCTTTAAAGCTCTGGAGATTCTTTTAATGCTCCTGCTGAGACGTCACGCTGCTGTAAAGCTGCTGTGTGAATGAACAGACAGTATTTTGGGCAAAGGAACATATTTTTGTGGGATTTGTTTTGAAGCAGCTATTATAATCAATAGAAATTCTTCACTTTTTTGTGGAACGCCATCAGCCTGTTTATTGGATGTGGTATCCAGTAATCCTGTTTTATTCCAGATTTGCAATGTGTCAAAGTGTTTTTTTTTTTTTTTTTTNTTTTTTTTTTTTTTTTTAGCAACGTCTAAGTTAATTTCTATGGGTATAAATACATTTTCGTCAAGTAAACCATCACTTGTATTAACATTTGCAACTTAGTTGGCTGCTAATGACGAGTCTGCATCAACATAATCTGTTGTCAGCATCACTGGTTTACTCATAGTTCACTTCTGAACACGCTAAAATCTGATTGGCTTCCACAGATATATAAGAGAAATGTAGAATCATGCAGAGCAATAAATATTTCATAATACGTTTGGGTAGGAAAAGTTGTAATGACAGTTTAACTTGTATCAACACACTGAAATTAATTATAATAAATAGATTAAATGTAATTGATTCAGTAGTAAAATAAAGTAACAGGACTTTAAAGTGGGCTTTACTTTCTTACTTTTTATAATTTGGCTTATAAAAGGAATATTGTTTGATTATTAATACAAATAATGCTTTTTTTTTTTTTTTTTTNTTTTTTTTTTTTTTTTTGCATTGATATAGTGGAGTGACACTGGAGTTATACTGTAATATTTGATCCTATTTAAGTCTATTTGGTAAAGAAAATCAACTGTTAAGCTAATCATAAATTTGCAGTGTTTGTTTTCACAGAAGGGAAAATAATTTTTTGACGAAATCTTGATAAAATTCAGTAAACATGCACTGGAAAACCTCTGTTTACCTTTGCAAAAAAAAAAACAAAAAAAAAACNAAAAAAAAAAAACATTTATTGTTCTAGGTGGCAGTGTTTCCAGTACATGCCGGTTTGATATACTGTATGTATCTAATGACATTTGTGTATTTTGTAATTTGGATGTTTCAGGTTTCATAAAAATAAGTATTATGTAAAAAGGCTAATGCAGAGGACATTTTTGTATTTTTAAAGAAATTGAAATATGTTTTGTTCGGAAAGAATATTCCTTAGAACACATGCAGTATTTGCTCTCTGCTTTGACAGTCATCTGATGGAACAAGCAAAGCCTGGAAACTGGACCAAAGAAAGACCAGATCCTGCAGAAAGCCTGGTCAGGAGAGTTTAGCACCTACTTTCTCAAATATATCCAGTACCATTATTTTACTGCAAATCTGTTTTATTGTAAACATTAACATCCTGAGCACAAAAGTCATAAAGTGGCAATAACACACTCAAGCAGTCGTTCCAGATTTCATTTTGGGTTTTGCTTGTTCTTGCATATTTAGTTTTTTTTTTCAACGTATTTTCACTATTTTGAAAATTCAAAGTAAATGTAATGTAGTTAACAGTTTTTCCTACCCCTGTTCTGATGTTTATTTTGGTAATTCTAGTTTGTGCATTTTGATATATTTGTGCATATTTCTGCTTACAGTTAATGTATCTGCCATGACTCCAACTTTTCTAATAACGGATGTTCTGCCGCGTGGAAAGAGCTTGGATTCAAAGCCCTTTTTACCTTTTATTCTTTTAGGAATCAATTTTAATTTGAAATGTACACGTTAATAAGTCACGTGAGATAAGTCTTCTTATAAGATTTTAAGATTTTTTTTTTAATGCTTTGTAATCAGAAATAAATGTTAAAATTGTACTGTAACAGGCGGTGTCGAGCTGAGGTCATTCTTGAGAGTTTTGAGCATCAACTCTTCTTTTCACAAAATGAATAAAAGAAAGCTTAAACTACATTTTCTTTTTCCGACTTTTTATATTTTACTTAAATGTTTTGCTCTGTGTTGTTCTTGACTTCTTTGCATGCCCTTTTTTTTTTTACATAACCATTTTAATCCATCTCATCAGCTCAGAGCCACTTTGCTCCATATGATGAAGATTTTAAGACTGAAACCAAATTATCATCGTTGCATTTCTAGTTGCAGTTTCGCAGTGAGCCACTAGGTGGCATTTCGCCCTCAAATTTACATTCAAGAATTTCAAGAGGATTAAATTTATTTACATAAACTTTTAACCAGAGATGTTTGGATTGTCTGGAATGTTAAGATGTCAGAACATCATGTTTATCTTTATATGACTGGAGGAGGAAATGCAGGGAGCTTCTAAATATGGAGGTTTTCAAAGTCATTTCTGAGAACTACATGTATGTCTTAAAATTAATGCAGTTAACTTGATAAAAACCTGCCTATAGCCAGAACATCTATAATCAATCAATAATCAGTCACATTGCATAATGTGTCAGCAAGCAGTTACGGTGTGTTCTTTGATGCAATGATGTTTGTTAAATCTCTCACTATTGTTTGGAAAAAATACTCAAATATCAATTATTTGTTTTTCATGCATACTTTAGATTTTTACAGTCAGATTCAGCACTTGCAGATTTACACCCAAACTCACATAACAGTTTAAACCCGTAACTCAGTGTGCAGGGTGCAGAAAACTGTCATCTCTCCTACGCAAATAAGTTTCCACAGCAGGAAAAGTAGTCGAAGTAGTAGTTGTAGTATTTTCTTGTATTTTTTGCAATAGGAAATTGAGTTATTTCTTGTTGAAGTTCTTGATGGAAATCAGCTATCTATTTCTCAACCCTAAAGGGTGGTGGTGTTTGTTCTTTTCCAACTTCCCCTATATTTGTGGCATTAGCAGTTTAAAAAAAGTGTTGAAATGTTTCACATTCTAAACTGCCACATATCTGTATGTGACAGTTTAGACATCAGCCTCAGTGTGAGAATTAAATATGTTTCAGACAGAGGAAGTCTGTACAATACTAAATTAAAGCTCCAGTTTCACCAAACTGCCTTCCAAACTCTTTAACACCAATATATTACTATTTCTATATAACTAAATATTAACTAATTATTACCATAACTAAAATTATTTAAGGATATGGAGAACAGGTTTTTTTTTTGTGTGTGTGAATTCTCAGGTATTTCCCATAGCAATAATGACTCCCAAACAAAAACTGTTAAATGTGTGTACATTCATTATGGGATGAAAGTCAAAAATGACTACAAATTGCAAAAGCTATTGATTTTTTCCCCCACAATTTAAGCTTTGATTATCTTAAAGAAGCCTCACACAATGACAATCAAATTGCTTTTGAATAGCACGTCCTCTACTACACTACTACTATCACATGTACTACAGTGATAGTAGTATCAAGGCAGTCTGTCACAGTTTCACATGTGAAAATAATAGATCCTCTACAAATGGCAGCAGTATGCCAACTACATGTACTTCAGTTTAGAGCTGTAGATGTTATGTACAAAGATGTACATTTGCACATGGACAAAAATGCTTCAGCTGCCTCCTGATTGGCTGAGCTGTGAGGACAGCTAATGTACAAGGAGCTCATTTACTCAAACATTGTACTTTAGTACCATTTTGTGGTGCTTTTATTTGAGTGTTACATTTTGGGAGACTTTCTATAAAGTTTGTAAATTCTTGTACATTTTGTAATGTCTACAGTAGACGTGCATTGACCTTTTCAGGGTTGTGGATAATTCCAGTATTCTTAAATAGCATGGGGAATGGTAATTTGGAAAAATGTCATGATGTGACACATTCTTCCATATTCATTTTTTAAGGTTATAAACTGTACCGAGCCATAGTTGTGTTCATTATATTTTTAGACAAATATACAGTAGATGTAGAAGAGGTCAGGACAGAGTTTGTTTCTGCAGTGTGAAATGACATTTATTTTGGTCTCTGAGAAACTACTGACCTTATTTTCATCCAACATTTGCAGCATATGCTTTAAATCATATTTCAGGTTGTCAGGGAGGTTAAGTATAAATGTCCAAAGTCTATGTAAACTGCAAAATATCATCAATCTAAACATTTGGGTGCAAAGATTTACAGGGATTTTCACCCTTTGTCTCAATTTTCCAGTTTTTACCTTCATAACTTTTTTAAATCCCATCATTTGCATCATGTAACTCCAAACTTTTGGATTGATGCTCTATGATAAATACACAGGCCCAACGACTAAACACTCTTCAGACATTTCCAGTCTGAGTTGATGCTAACTGAGTTAAAATATGGATGGGGAATCCCTAAAGAAAAATCTCACTCTTGGGCCCCAAAAAACTTAAGGCCGGCCCTGTCCGCCTGACAACACAAGCTGGCAAACGATCAAATTTTCTGCATTCAGTATTCAGGCACTTTGTACATAAAATACAGTTTTAGCTGTAAAGGGAAGGCCAGTGACTCAGTGAACTGGTCAGATGTAACACCAGGAAGTTGCATGCAGTTGTATGTACAGTATTGCATTCCGGTACTTACAAAGAATGCTGGGTAATGTAAGAAGTATGGTGATAAAAAGTGACAGGAGTAAGAGTTAGAAAGAATGCTTCATGCTTTGGATGGTGAAGAGTCCAGAGGGAAAATCAGCAGGGTTGACTAAACACTGATGTTCATCCTTGAAGCAGGAAGAAGCAGTTAACGGCCAACAAAGCAGGACTAGCTATAAAAAATGAGAACTTAAGGAAATAATAGCTGCACGTCATAAAGACATAATAAAGCAGACTAATGCTCTTATCCAACTTCATAATAGGTCCAAAGTTCTTTATTCTTAGCTGTAAACCATAAAATCCTTCACAGGAAGTAGGTCCTCGGCTCATTTCCATTATTCTAAACCTGTGTACCCATAAGCTCTGTTTGAACACAATAACAAGAACACATGAATGCCAAAAATGGCAAATCTACTGAACATGTCTCAGCAAATCATTATCGCAAAGATTCCGAGCCACAAAAACCTTCAACAGCATTTCACAACCGTGACATGTTGACACTTTATTTCCACATATTTCCTGAGAGCTAGCTTTGCAGTTATCTTCCTCGTTTTGATTTCCTCTTTGCAGCGTTGAAGCTCAATGGTCAAACGCATTGTCTTCTGCACACAAATATCACTGTGAGCTCCTGACAGAGAACGAGCAGCACTCGACTCATCGGTTTCACCATCAACCATCAAGAGATCCGGAAACTCAGGTAACCCAGCTGAAATATTCAGGTCAAAATACAGAATCTGTGAAGAGGTAAATGTGCATATTATGTCTTTAGTTGGAGTAGTTCCAGTGTTCTGTTCGTCTCTTCTACAGATCCAGCTTTGATTTGGCAGATCAGGCTCCCCACTTAGTGTATTTGTCAAGCTGAGCTGGACACTGTATGATTGAGTGTCAGTTTGTCAAATACCCCAAGTGAGGTCTCACTTGTCTTCAGATTAAAGTCATCGCAGGTTCCTGAAAGCTCACCGTGGAAACCGAAACCACTGAAGCAACAGGCTCAAAATGTTTTTGTTTTTTCTGCAGTGTTTTGATGGTACAGTAAAAAGGACATTTACAAAGCTAAAGGGAAGCATGTAGCTCAAACCAACTGTCAAGTTTTTCAATCATTTGCAAATCAGCTCAAAAGCTTCCATTGCAGATAATTGTTGTAATGAACATAAATGTATCCTGATTGTATTTATTCATGCAAATGTCTGTATTTTATAGCACCAGCCTGGCTTCAGATGTTTTAGTACAGGTCTTCATGCTGCTAAACTGAAAACTAAGTCTTCAATCTACAGACACAGAGATGTATTAAATTATTTGATAAAAATAATAAAAGCATAGTATGTATAGATTAAATCAATAAAAAAAAATTAACTCATATATTGTCATTCAAATCCTCATTTGAAATTATTCAACTGAGCATAAATGATAAATGATAAAAACTAGATTTCTCTTATAAACAAAAGCACGCCCTTTACTTACATTTACAAAAACACTTCTTGATCCTGTTCTATCAAACATATATGGAAGATCAGTTTCTACTTCAACAAAGTTGACATCAAGACAGCACATAAATATATTTACAAACATAAAAAAAATAATTCAGCTACCTACCGGCTTCATTAAATTGTTTTATACAGCTTTGGATGAAACCTTTTGTTCCGTTTTACAAGTAAAAACCAGCTGGACGACTTGTGAAGGTGTAAAGAACAACCCAAAACATATAAAGTGACACTTAATATTTTGAGACTATATGTGTCATATATCAACACGGTTCACCAAACAAAAACATTAAATTTGAACGCAGCAAATATACCAGCAAAGCATCATGAATGAATGAATGAAGTATATTTTTTATAGGCTGAAAGTGTTTGAAGGTTGAAGACTTTATGCATAAATTAATAAGTTTGTGGATTTATCACCCAAAGGCAACTTATCTGCCTGTCTCACATTTCCTGTTTCTTGAGCGGACATTCAAACAAGAGCAAAAGTGAACGCTAGCTTGAGATTCAATCACCATTAATGGCTGTAAAATGAACTGACATCTTCTAACTCCTCTTTCAGGATCACACGAACCAGCGCTTCACTGCTACCTAGCAATACATCATAAATGCATTCAATTCAGATGATATAATTGGTGACGTATTTACAGAGCCCTTCATTTTATTAGTATCTACTGTACTACTTCCACATACAATGTCATAGAGTCTCATCAAACTTTCAAGCCCATTAATAAAGTTCTGCATCTAAAACTGGAGCATGGCCTTATGCGTTTTAAAGTCAACTGAATAATTGATCCCTTTAATTACTTCCACCAAGCAAGATATTTTTCCACCCGCATATATTAGATTCATGCTAGTTGGTTTATTTGTGTGAGCAGGACAAATGAAACCAATGCACCAGTTTTGATTAAACTTGGTGAAAGGGTGAATGTCAGGGAGGAACCCATTAAATGTTAGTGCAAATCTGGATCGAGAGGCAGATTCAGTTTTTAAATCAAGAGAAGTTTTGTCTCGGCGTGTTCAACCTGCAGGTATGAAGTCTAATGAGTGACATTTTAGTTTTCATTTGTGTTGTCTGAATGATGAAGTAATATTGGGAAAGGGCCATTTATTGTGTTTTTATTTAAGGTCAAATCAAAACTTTGAAGTCTTGAAATGCTGAAACCAGGATATTCTTGTTCCACAATCCTGCTCTTATCTGATATTTCCTGGAGAATGTTCATATTTCTTCTGAGGTTGTATCAGTATAAACTGTCAGATATTGTCCAAAGACACATGCAGACAAGCAAAAACAAATGACAAGAGGTGCTTCTCCCCTTTGTGTGTGTGTTTATCTTGTATTTAGCATAGAACACACTCCATTATGGAGTTTTACTTTTTGGATACCACTAAAGTCTACGGCAGCATCGGCAACAATATCCAAATATGAACATGTTGAACATATGAACATCTATCCTGCTTAGTCACTGTATGTCTTCATGCTAACGCTGATCACAACAGTTGAACATTTGCTCTTATTAATGTCATATGTATAACTACAAGCCATCAGCAAAATAAACAAAAAATCAGTAACATAGCTTCAGATGCATCAGTTTCCTGTTACAAACTGTACAGAGATCAATAAAAGATCCAACCCCTGCAAACTGCTGAGACACTCTGCCTGTAAATTTAGCTTTCTCAACTCCAGAACTCCAGGCCTTAAGTTACACTGCTGAATTGTGCATTGAGCACTTATGTGTGTTGCTGCATCCCTGTTTTTTCTTCCAAAATGGAATCCAAACCCAAACTGCTGGACGTCAATGAGAATTACAGAAAATTGGCCTCTCTTCTCTGTCAGACAGCAGCACAGTTAGTCTGTCATGCACTTGTTTTTTTTTTTTTTTCCNTTTTTTTTTTTTTTTTCCATTAAAAGTCATCAGACTCCAAAATCAAACCTGGTAGATTCACTTCACACTCCATACCAGTAATTTTAAGATATACTGTGTTGAATAAAATAAGCAAAATGTGAAATTACTGCAGTTTTAAAGATAAATGTGAGTAATTTTAAATTCAATTGTGAAAATGTAGGAAATTAGTATAATTTAATAACATAAAAAAACTGTAGTAAATCTGATATACAGTATAAACTCACGTAGTTATTTGCTGCTTCACCCACACACGTGTTTTGCATTTTGTTGCAGTAATTCAGCTTGGCCAGTAGGAGGCGGCAGAGCATAGTTCTTTGTTTTTTCCACTTGAGTGAAATTTCACATTAAAGCTTTCACATGCAAAATAATAACTAATATTTAAAAAAAAACAAAAACATTAATGTCATTGTTCAATTTTTAAACTTTTTTTTTATCTTAATGAAAACTGCAAAAATACTTGTGACAGTACAGTCATTTATAATAGCAGCATGATTAACTGATGTGTTGGAGGAATATGCAGTAGCTGTTCAGCTGAGTGAATTAGTGAAATTATTTTTACTATGTTGTACTTTACTTATTTATCTAATATTTCAGTGTTTAAAACCTGAAATATTATAATAAAAAATTATGAGTTTTACAGGAGCGAACAACTTTAAAGATTCATCTTATTTTCCTGTAGTTTACTCTGTCTGCTCCTTTCCAGTGTTCATTAACACAGACAAATGAGATTAAGTTACTATGAGACTGAAAATATGTTTAAAATCCTTTGTGTATATAAGTTTCTGGAAGGTAAAACAATTCTAATATTTACCACTCCATGTGTTTTGTAAAATGGCTGTCAGTAATGTAACGTGTATGTGGGTGGTATATTTGGGGCTCAAACATGCAAAACCACCAGTGTAGTCCTTTAAAGGGAAGCAAGAGAGCAAGCTCACACTTTTTCCATTCCCACAGAAATCCCAACTTAGTCTACTCCATTTTTGCTGGTTGTGAAGGGAAGATTCAGAACCAAACTGATACATATGTGGCTACAGGACCCATTTCTCTGATTAAATATGTTCACATAATGCATCATCACCTCTTAAATTAAGTGAAATTTAATTTTAACTTTGTAACAAGCTGCGTCTGTTTTCACACATGCATGTTATAGCAAAGCTGCTGGTGATCTCTGGCCTCATCATTCTGGGCTTTAGCAGAGGTTGATTTCAATAGGCTCTTTCCTACAACAACAACAGTAATAATAATAATAATAATAATAATAATAATAATAATACGCATGATGAACAAGTAGTTTCCAAAGAAGAAAATAAAACATAATGAGAAGACGTGAGACCTCAAAGCATCAGTATAAAACAAAACAGCAGCAATATAAGTTAACAACATAGTGCATAAAATATCAATGTAAGTAGTAGTAAAAATCAATAAGCAAGTAGATTTGCATAAGATGATGAGATGTACATATATCAGGAGGGTAACACAAGGAAGAAGAGAGAGGTTAAATAAAGTTCATGTCATAAAACAAAATGAAACAGCATTATGATAAAATAAAATGAACAGGATTAAAATGAGTGACAACAGCAGCACTAGAAAAGCAGAAAAAAAAGGGTCTTAAGATGAGATTCAAAGACCTCTGACCTGATGCTAGCCAGAGTGCTGATCGAAGAGAAAAAGCTCCAGCAGCCTTTGTTTTCAACCACGACTCTGGAGCCCATTATTCTAATAAAGCACATTATCATAAAGTGTTGTCTTATAATTGTATCCATACCCTATCCCTGCTGAATAAATACTTTCATTGCATTTACAAAAATATTTGTTTTTGATCATATTAGAAATGCTCCTTTATCAATGATTTCAGAAAATAAAAGCATATGCATTTAGAACCATATAAATGAAGAACACACTGAAGGTCCACAGTAAACACAAAAGATACAGTTAACTGAACCTGCAATTGTAGTGCTTAGACTAACCAGGGTCATTCTGAAAAATGCCAAAATGCATTGCTAATGTGCGCCATTCATCCAGCTTTTTTGGCAGGATCAGTGATGTCTGAAATGTGCATGATGTCTCAAATCCCCTAAAACACTGTAACACAGTGAAGGAACGCATCATTCCCTGTTATTTTGTCAAAAACTAGTCAGTTGTCTGAGCTGTTGCACCTGAAATGTGAGTGAACAAGCAGATAATCTATCTTGAATCTAGCCTGATAATTTATATCTTACAGGTATGCTTACAGGCTCAAGAAATCAACTAAACCTGAAGTAGCAGGAATGATGTCTTTGGGTAAAAGGAGAAGTTAGAGGATTGTTCAGGATTGGCAGGGGGTGTGCTCTTCCTCTGATAATGACAACATGATTAAGTTGATTTTTCTTGACCTGTGATGTCAAATAATTGGCATGAATGTCTGTAACTATTACACACACATTTATTCATATACAGTCAAAGGAGAATTTTCAAATCTTCAACCAAAATTAAGCTGCACTTCAACAGGAGAGCAAGTCCTCTGTTGGAGAGGAAACCTTACTGTTGCAAAAACAAATGAGGTCATTATTGCTTCCAAGACAATTAAACTGTTTGATTTACGGGTGCTGCGACTGCTGTCTGCAGATGTGTTTCATACTTTTTTGGTCTGATGTGTTGCTGTAAGTGGACTTTAGCCAGAGCAGAGCCGTCTTCAAGCTTTCCCCCATGGTTCACCTGGGTCATACCTAAGTCTGAACTGCTGTGGACATCATACTCAGTTAATTCCGTCAACCTAATACCTGCTCTCACCCTTGTGCAGGGCCAGCAGAGGCAACATTTCAACAGTTTGTTTGGATTGTAGCTCCTCTATTAGTTCCATGTGACTGATCAGAGAAAGAAAGAAGAGAAAAAAGCCCAAAGGAGCAGTAACTCCAAGTTCTGTTCCAGAAGAATCGTTAAGTCTTAAGCGCTACTGCATTAATCTTTAGATGGAGGGACAGCCTCTTCTTCATGTCCATTCTGGACAACACCCTGCCAAGAATTAAGATATTACTAGTCAGTGTGGTACTCCAAGCTCCTGTGCAAGAAGTGTGGTAAATTACATTTTACTTGTATGTGTATTTATTTTCGTACTGTATCTCACCGCTGGTTTGAGCAGGCCGCAGTGCAGATAACAACCAAAGCAGAGCCTTTGCTGCTCATGTGCAGCATGACCCCACTCATTACAGATTCTGTGCTCTCGATGTCACTCTGACTTATGCTTTTAGGAGCCAAGCATCCTTTTGGAAGAGATTGTTAATTGAGTTGGAGATGGTTAAAGAAGGATTACTTGTTCCCTGTCTGCTATACTAAAAAAGTCATTCAAATAAAAACATCACTGAGTTCACATAATTACTTTTTCAGTGCCTGAGTGAATATCATTATTATGTTCAATCATATCTCATCCAACTTAATTGAGGAAGAGATTTGTGTTTGAACAGATCATTTTGTTGGGGTAGGTATGTCTGAAGGGTATAAATAAGACAACAGAGAGGTGTTACCATGGTGAGAGGAGCTACACACTAGATGTAACTGCAGGATTTTAGACTGACTGCACTTTATTGGACTTTTACATATCCTGTCCTCCTGCTTCTGCAGAACAAGACTTCAGCGCTACATAATTGGATACGTAAACACACAATCACATTCAATTTGTATGTAATTTCACAACTCATGGGAACACACTCCCTGACTGAATTTAAAAATATAATGCAGAAGGAACAAGAAAATCTGCCTGAATGCGAAACCAATTAGTTTTCATGAAAATGATGACGCGGTGGCTCAGTGAAAGTGGAGGAAACACATGGTATTCATCTGAAAATGCGAACCATGACCAATCTCTTGCTGTAAAACTGTAACCATGTTAAAGCAAACACATGTTTAAAAAAAAAAAAAAAAAAAAAATCGTGTTCAGGCCACTGTTATACAAACACGTTTCATCAGTGTGAGGATGTGACAGCAGCAGCATCATTTAGCGGTCAGTTCTTTCGGCTGTGTGCTGGGTGAATTTCAGGCAAGAGGATGGAATTCTGATGAAGATCGATTTGTTTGGATGACTGTTACATGTAGTTTCCTCTTCTACTGAGTATCAATTTAGTCCATGATTCAATTTGGGTAAAGTTTTCCACGTGCTAAAAGCCTATATATTTGACAAATGCTTGAAACTTGGATGAAATTGCCTGTTAGTTAGATTTCAGCTTGACTGCTACTGTCAAAACAAACCTTTGAGGCCTGATCGTAGATTTACACTGTTATATTTGAGGAGTTATATTTCATACATTCACTGCACCAGAATGACAAATCTTTACTGTTAAATGCTCAAATAATAAACAGTAAAATGCATTTACTCCTACAGAAGGTGAAACAAATCCCACATCGGCTTGCATTGTGACATTTGCCATCATTCTCCGGTGAGAGGTGTAGTGACTTCTTATTTGGCGTAAGTCATACTGCTTTTGTTGACATGATGTGATGTTATTTTTCTCCATAGTAAGTTTGTTTTCCCACCAAAGTTGAGTCTGTGGGAAGCTTGGTGATCTTAAATATTCAGGGCCCAGAAACAGAGGAAAAATAATGCATAACTTATGGAACTATGCATCTTGAGGATCCCCGTTGAGCTCTCTGAATCATTTTTCCACCTATCTGTTCTCCTTCATTATAACCAAAGTGAGTCTTCAAAAGCTAATTTAACTCGTAGATAGTTGCTTAAAGACACATGTACCTGAATGCACTGCTGTTTTTTTTATGTATTTTCATTGTAAATTATTATATTTAAACTTTATTTAAACAAGGAAGGCCATGAGCAAGCTCTCTTTTACAAGGACGCCCTGATTACATAGATATAAAACAATAAAAAAAAATTACAGTATACATCGACAGATTATAGAAAGAAAGGCCAAAGACTTAACATGAGGGGACAATTCAAAGAAAACACATACATTCACCCTGGTCTATGTTAGTAAAAAGGGATTTAAATTGATTAAAAGGGATTAATTTGTCTAATTTTACAAGCTTTTGCAAATTATTCCACTTGTGTGGGGCATAGTTTTTAAATGCCATGTTCCCAATCTCAGTATTAAAACGATGGTTAATGAGGATCAAATAGTCTTGGGACCTAGTGCAATGTGACACTGATTTATAGTTTAAAAGACATAATTAAAGACAAAGATAATAATTAGGCCCTTGTAGAATCCATCCTGTAGCTGCATGCCAGCTCAAAGCAGCTGACATGCAAGTTGATGTTTTCAAGTCCATTACTGTATACGAAGTGAAATCCTACATCACAGAACAATAGTAATCATCACACTGGATATTCAGGCAAAATGAAAGTGACATTTGACTCTGGTACAATGTAATCACTTTTAGTATGTTTCGCTGAGGTGACTTCATTAGCTGCTATCCTTTCCCACATTTATTTCACCTGGAAAAAATTATTCACTGAAAAGTAATCAAAGAGTTATTATCTCAGTCTGCTTTAGAGTGAGAATGAGTTACATGTATGATTTTCAAATGAGTGACAGGAAGAACTAATCATGATGGACAAAGTTGCTGATACAATACATAAAACCACGTAACACTGAATTAAAGTCAGTTTGTTATATTCTAGAGATTTCCCTGGACACACACAGCTTAGCTCCAGACCCATCTTCAGAGCACAAAGTGTGCAGCTCTGCAGCAGCAAATTTAAACTGCTGTCCCATTTCCAGCTGTAGATTAAAAGATTATCTGGATGGTTGCAATGTAAAAAAAAAAAAAAAAAAAAAAAATCACTTCTAAGAATGTCTCATATTGCAAAAGCTTAAATAACAGGTTTAATTGCGTCCATCAAGGAGGTCATGTTGTCGCCTGCGTCCCTTGCTTGTTTGAGTGGGTGGTTTGTTTGATTTTGAGGTAGAGTACTCAAAAGGTTATGAACAAATTCTGAAGAAAGTTGTGGAAGGAAGGATGGGCCATGGGCCAGGGAAGAATCTATTAAAGATACATTTTGTACAGGCCTGTTAGGCCTTGGCAGAGATATGCTCTTTAACTGGTCTTTTTATTTTTAAAAATTTGGTGAGATTAACAACTGAATGAAGAAAATCAGATGTCCAGTGTGTGATTCTCCATTTACTATATCTGTGTGAATAACACAAGCGGAAAAAATTCATTTCATAAGTTTTTGGTTTTAGGTTTTGAATAGTGGGACAACACAGAGAACATGATTTAGTGTAAGCTCAAGAATGTGCTCGTGTTAAACACAGTAAATACTGTAGATGTCATACTGGAGCAATTTTCATGCACTGATGGCTCCTTGAGTCCTTTAAGTCTAGTTAGATCTTAAGTCATCACAGTTCAGTGATCAAAGATGAGTGTGTACTCCTGCAGGCATTATTGCATGTTTTTAAAGCTGAAGAATCGCAGCAGTCTGCTGTCTGTTAAAGACTGAGTTAAAATGTAAACAGCATTGTTCTTAAGTATTTTATTCCAGGATGTTTGTAGAACACCTGAAAAATTCAGTGGCTGAGTGATGACGTGCACAAGCTGCACTATAACTTTAACATGTTTTTGACTGGTTTTGAATTTATACTAGAGTAGAATCAATGTTCAGATAATAAAATTCAAATTAAGTAGTTTGCTTATATGATTAAAGCTTCAAAAATTGATACTTTTTTTTTGCATTGGGTTGTCAACCAAATATAATCAATTCAGTACTGCTTTATATTGCCAAAAACAGGATCCAGGGTGTTATGCATGCTGGCTCAGAGTCGTGGCACCTAAATGCAGCACAGCAATTGTTAATGATACTAATTGCACTTTTCCTGCTTTGACAAGTCATCATATCAGACACAAAGGCCCTATTTAAAGTTTGCATTAAAATGTAATCGGTATCCAGATAAGGAAAAACATATGTAATGTAAGGTGTGAATGCTCACAGAATTTACTGCAACTGAAATGTGACATGTTCATGTGATCTGGCACATCTGATTAAGAACCTATGACAAGAGCTTAGAACAGCAAATGTACCAACTTTCATAACCGGAAATAGGATGAATCATCACTTTATGAGGTCTGCTGGAAAGATAAGTAAAACCACAACAACATAAAGCAAGTATTTTATTCTATCAGCCTCTGATATTTGGTATCGCATCTGTCCATTACTGAGCTGCTTTAGAGGAACTAAAAGCCGAGATGTGAGAACTTGGCATTAGGATCCAAAAGCAAAACTCTCACAACAGATAAGGTAAAACAGTCTTCACTTTAAAACAAGTAATACAACCCAGAGAAGAAGAGAAGAGTTCAAATGGGGCCAGGCTAATTACCAGACTTGGGGGTGGGGGGGGGAATAGAGAGGCCCCAGTTCAAAATCCAAGGGGCTAAGAAGGAATCAGAAACCAGGGTGCAAGCTTACAGTCAAAAACCAGAAGGCAGGCAAAGCAGCAAATAATAGTGACAAGGAGAATCACAGTCATCAGAAAACCAGGCTGAAGAAGGTCAGGAACTCAGATACAAACGGAGGAAATTTAAGGATGCTGGAATGCTCAAGCAGAGCTTCTGCTGTGACAGTCTGGCAGAGAGTGAGTGGAAAGTGGCTGGTAGGGAGGTGATGGGGAACAGGTGTGGAAGTCAGGTGGTACAGGTAGAGGTGGGAAAGATCAATGATGAAATCTGGTGGACTGCTGTGGAACAACAGGTTCTTAAATGACAGGTATGTTCACAACAATGAAAGTGAAGGACATTAAAACTAAAACCTCAAACTTCTATACATTTTTATGGGAAAAGCAAAAAAAAAAAAAAGNTTTTTTTTTTTTTTTTCATTTTTGTATGTCCTCCATGAACTGGCAAAGAAAAACCCCTTGTGTTCACACTGAATGCACAATAATAATTTAATGGAAAAGATCTTGATTAAAGACACAAACAATACAAACGCTAAAATGATGATAGCTGATTATTTTCTGTTTTGGTTTTTTTTTTTTAATGCCACCCAGCTGCTGCCATCGCTATGCTGGACGTGTGTACATGTACACAGTACAATCAGTACAGTGTTGCACAAGTTGTGACTGTACAATAGACACTGTTTGCACAGAAGACATAATAAATTAAAGCACTTATGATTCCATATACTATAAAATGCCTTACAAACAACAGCTCTATGAAAAAATATACTTTTACATTGTTTAAAAAAAAAAAAAAACTTTCATAGCTGTATTGAACTGTCAATAACTTTTACTGATGTCACAAATAGCTATGGGTGAGGACTCAGTCGCAGGCAGGCAGGTATATGTTTTAGTTTAATAAAGGAAAAAGTCAGACAGGTTATCAAGCAATCAGATGTAAATAAATGGCTGAAACAAAAATGACAAAATCTGGGTAAAAGGCTGAAGTCAAGATACAATAACAGGAACAAAAACAGGAGGATAATTGCTAGAAGCAAAACTAGTTGGATGATCTGGGAGAACAAAGAGAATGAACCAGTGTGTGTGTGACTGTATATACTGTATATACTGTATATACACACACTACACACATGCACAGAGAGAGAGAGAGAGAGAGAGAGAGAGAGGCTGATGAGGGAAGTGGGAGCAGGTGTGATGGCCGGTGGGCGACTGAGAAGTGGAAAGCAAATCAGGGCACTGAGAACAGGTGAGGTGAGGTGATCAGGTGAGAAGTCAGAATGAGAAGATCATGGGGTGACAGCTAGTGGACATAGAGTGAACTGCACACCCTTAACAACAGCATTCCATGTAGTGAAATGACCTGATTATGTCTCTACAAAACATAATCAAATTGTGTCTTTCAAAGAAAGATGACATTCAGTTTTCATCCTCTTAACAGAACATGATAATTACTAAAGGTTAGTGGGTTAGTTGGTTGTTCAGCGTGAATACTATATATATATATATATATATAGATAGATAGATAGATAGATATGTAGAATTATTAAACACACAACCATGCATGTGCATTAGTCACAACAAAAGTTTATTAATATGGCAACGAAACCTGTCTGGAAAATCATGACAGCATCGGCTAAAAATGGACTGACTGTAAAGAAGGAAACTCTGAAACATGATTTAACAGGACTGTTGTGGACTAATGCTACAAAAATACAGTTCCCAGATAACTCTTCAGACTTCTCTGTCAGTCTCAAAATATATATATTCTGAGCAAATAAATAAATAAAAACCCATACAGCTATGACAATGAAGTCATAATTTAAAGGAAAACTCAAAATATCATGTACAACTTTGTTTAGTTACAACTTTGCTAACATAATATCTCAGCAAAGTTGTAATTTTTCCAGAAGGAAGTCATAACTTTGTTCACTCGAGATAGGACATCATATAGAAATAACATGTTAAATGAAATGAAATTGAAATAATGCTAAAGTGAAGGAAACAAGATTAAACAAACCTCTCATCTTGCTAATTCAAGCTCAACTCAAAATCAATTAGCATGCTACAGATTCTTAATGACCAGTTTAGTATGAAAGCTCAATGTGCTACCGTCCAAAACTGTAGACAAGACTGTGTTTTTGTTGATCAAGTCTACTAACCCTAAATCCATAATTTGAACAAATCTATTAGTATTAGCTGTTTTGCCTAGTGTTCCTGGTTAGCTGTTAGAATCTCCAGGGAACAACTCAGATTGTGTAAAGACAGCTGTCAGATGCGACGGATTCCCTCGGGTCAGCAGACAGAAAAATAAGAAAACTGCTGCTACGGCAAATAGCTAGGTTAGCCCGTCCCCATCCAACCTGAGGACTTTCTATGTTTCTGGGTGGGAGCAGAACTGACAAGGCTCGCTCGTCTTGTGAGCTCCCTAGTTGCTCCACTTCTTTTGCAGTAATTGCCAGCGCTCGCAGCCCGCATGTCTATCTCCCCTCTGTCTGTATTAACAGATGCTAGTCATCCGGGATTAAATCACAAGCAACATCAGACTAGCTAGGCCAGCAGTGCTTTGTTGTTTCTGGGGGATTAGAGCTCCTGACATCCTGTGGAATGAAATCTAAGAGTGCTGGCAAACACCACATTAGCAACAATTTAGACAACATAGTCATTCACACTGACACAAAATGACGTAAAGATGGAACTGTCTGAGGTCACAAAATTCAATGTAGCTAATGGTGAATGCTTGTTTTGAATGCAGAACTGAGTACTGTCAACGTAGCACTGGACAGAGACATTACGCTGGCCAATGACATTTCACATTTAAATCATAGGAGATCTTAAACTGACCCTTGTGGACCATAACATGCAGAAAAGGAAAAGAATGTAAGCCAAAAATATACAGTGAGGTTTCCTGATACCAAGGCCATTTACTACAGGAAACAAGACAAACTATGTCCAAATTATCTTTCATTAAAAAAAAAAAAAAAAAAAAAGTTTGTACCTGCAGTTTAATAAACTTTCACCACTAAGACCAACTCATTGATTAATTCAATATAATAGCATAGTCCAGTTCAGCTCTCATTACTGTGGAGTTGCCCGAAACCAGACTGCATTTACTTAAATAGTTATTACTCAAGTGATAAAGCACTTGGGGAAACCACCTTTTCCAGTACAAAAGATAAAAGAGTCATTTGGAAACGGGTTTATAGTTATTTAAAGGACCATACCAGCCATTTTGCATGTTTGAGCCTAATATATTCAATTTTCATACACATANTATTTAAAGGACCATACCAGCCATTTTGCATGTTTGAGCCTAATATATTCAATTTTCATACACATATCGTTACTGAAAATCATTTCCCAAAGCATGCCATCACTGTCTGGTACGCTCCTGCCACCACCAAGGACAAGGGCAGACTGCAGCGTATCATTCACTCTGCTGAGAGGGTGATTGGCTGCAATCTACCATCCCTCCAGGACCTGTACACCTCCAGGACTTGGAGATGAGCGGAAAAGATTGTGGCTGACCCCTCCCACCCCGGACATCATCTTTTTGAGCCACTCCCCTCTGGCAGGAGGCTACGGTCCATCAAGACCAAAACTTCACGCCACAAAAACAGTTTCTTCCCAACTGCAGTAGGACTCATTAGTCAGACCAGAGACTGGCACTGACCACCCCACCCCATCCCCACCCACACTCCACCCACACACTCACACATCCCCCCAGTCATCACACGTTGCACTACATCCATTCACTTACAACGTAAGTTCTATAACCATTGGACTCTATGCGCTACATTAACGCACATTCCCTGTATATTATATTGTACATCCTCTGTATATTGTACATTTTATACATTCTGTGTATATTGTACATTTTTTGATCGTATATTTGTATTTATCTTGTATATTTTTCTTTTCCTTCCTGAGCACCATGCACCAGAGCAAATTCCTCGTATGTGAAAACCTACTTGGCAAAAATAAGTCTGAATCTGAATGCTACTGGAACAGTGAATTAAATTTTTTTTTCCCTATATCTTCCAGACTGCAGCTGGCTTCAGTTCATTCTGGTACGCTATTAAAATCAACTTGTTGATACTTGAAACGTTCTTGGGATAGGTAATCCATCATCGTGAACAACACGTGTACTCAGGTTTTTTTTTTT
>VXCM01000776.1:155843-254163 GCA_014773175.1 Lucifuga dentata
TGTATGCCTCCACCGGGGAATATAGTCCCAAAAGAAGACCTGTGTTGTTCGAATTTAAACAACCATGAATTCATAAGGCTGCGTAACTATTAGCAGGCATAACATCGATTTTTAAAGTGGGTATATCGCTTGATTTTGAAAGATTAGGAGATTCTTCAAAATATCAGGAAAGCTGAAATACGGTTTTATCCTTTGGGAAATGATTGTCAGTAACGTAACCTGTATGAAAATTGAATATATTAGGCTCAAACATGCAAAATCACTGGTATGGTCCTTTAAGAGCTAGAATTCAACATTTAGGCCCAGATTCATAAACCGTAGCTCATGATTTACCGCATTGCTATGCACCAATATCATGGCGCAACCAGGTTTGCTCATTCATAAACGCCTGTTAGTGCCATATTTTAGCGTTTGCCTTGAAAGAGATGTTACTGTGTTATTTCCTTATTTACATGTCACAAGCTATTATAAAACAAACTGGCACGCAAAAATTAAGACCTGCTTCAGCCCAGTGATAATTTTCAGCGGTATGAAATATAGATGATGTTTAAAACTTTATTTGCCTCACGTGTTGGTGATCAGTAACTTTGATAGATAAAGTCACTCAGCTGATCAGTCACTTTTTAAATGGTGAGTTTTGATCCAATCTGACAAGGTTCAGGCGCTCTGTTCAATCACTTCGCCCCTCACCTGCTACGCTGCATACGTCTGAGTTCCTCAAACACACCCCACNCCACCCCACACAGCATGATTGCACTACAGAGGTTAAAATAGAAGTTTAACTGTTATTTTACTGTCAGTCTTTTAAAACGAGGATCTCTAGATCAGAATGTATGTTTCCTTTGTCAATTTGTGGCTTTAAAACCAGATGAATCAAGATAAATAGTGGCTGATAAATATGCAGCAGCTCATTAACATGCTCATCTTCATTGGCTTTTACCTGACACACCCCTCACAACAATGCTACCTTAATGTGACAGCAGTGCACTGATTATCATAGGAGAAGTTTTATGAATGAGTCTCAATTATCACGGCGCACATCAAGGCAACACTACACTCCTTATCACCGTTTTTTTATGATTCTGGGCCTTGTCTCTTTTGGGCCTGTCATAGCAAGGAGGGGAAGGAACCACTGGTTGGAGAGGCAGTCAAAAAAAGCAAAACTAACAGTCCCATCTACCTGTTTTAGGAGAGGGGTAGTTATAATATCTAACTAGAAAAAGAGAACTTCATCTATTTTGTCTCTACACCTGCATGACCTCGGGGAACTGCCAAGACGTCCGACTCAATCCAAACAAGTTGGTTTCATGAACAGCAGAATGAAGTTAGACACCCTTGATAGTGTCTCAGTTAACCCAGTCTAAACATCTTTGTTATCAGGAGTATCTGTCCACAATTTGATAACTCAAAGAGCTGGAGACTTTCCATCTTGAGAAACTGTCCTGTATTCCACTCCGCACTGTTCAAGACTTTTATAAGCATAATCCAAAAGCTATTGTGGAGGAAAAGGGCCACCCTACTCTTTATTTTGTTCATGATATTCATGCATTGTTAGGTCATTCCCTTATGGTCCATCTCCCTGAAGGACTGAGTTTTGTTCCAGCAGGAGCAAATGCTTTGAAGGCCATGAATGACTGCCAGCAAAAAATGTCTCAGATAAGAGAGCTGACTGAAACATTTAACACCTGCACTTTGTGCTGGTCTCTTGCCCTGGCAGCCTTGCTTAAAAGTAGGAGGCGATCTCACAAATAATTTAACACAAGTAATCAAGTTGTTTGTTTTTTAAGAAGCTATTTCATTTCTTGGTAAATAATGCTATGCTAAATTGTTAGCATTCTTCATTTTAACTGAGGATGGATGCCTTTAGTCTGTCATAATAAATACAGCTTATATGCAGTATGTACTATATGAGTTATGGAAATGTTCTGATACGCATAGGCACCTTATCTTTGAATTGGAGTCATTGGGTGTTTTTAACATCAAAACCCTCAACCATGTGACCAAGCCTTGGATTATTCCTAGGCAGTGTGTGTAGTCCAAGGCCTCCTGCTTTTGATCCACATTTACCTTGATGGTTTCTGGGAAAACTGTCTCCCCAGTGCAGCCTATGTGATAACGAAGGCCCAGATCAGTCCGTTAGGAAATGATGCTAAGAATTGAGGTCTTCTAGAAGGAAGTTTAAGGAGGAGAAACTGTAAAATAACTGTAAGATCATTTTAAATAAACAAATAAAACATGGTTAGACTAATATGTCTTGTCAATAATCCTTGAGATGTTTTTTTTTTTTTTTTTTCCAAGTTATCTCCTCTGATGTCTTCCTCAAAATCCCAGCGAAGGCTTGGAGTCCAAATTGGAACCCCCTCATGGTGTTTGTTTGTAACCTTGAATTTTCACTTTCACTGATTTTCAAGAGAAAAAGATCTAATGTCTCAGCCTTGGCATTTTGCCTCTGAAAAGCACAGCTTTTTCTTCACTCCTCTCCCACGCATTCTCTCCTTTATCTACACCCTTTTTCAGCATGAGGATGAGAGTAATATAAGGCATCTTATACAGGCTTAAATCAGAAAAGTAATAGTGACACAAAGTTGTTATTGTGAATTCTCACCAGATATTTATGCAGGAAAAGTATCATTTGGGTAATCATCTTCTCACCATGGAACCCGTGAGCCAGAATAAATAGAAATGGAATGTTTTAATGATACTGTGGTGAAGTACTCTTGGTTTTACCTAACTTTTTTTTTTTTTTTTTTNTTTTTTTTTTTTTTTTTATTAGCATAAAATCTTAATAAAACAGATAATGTATTCATGTTAGTTATTTTTCAGGAAAGATTTAATGTGAATTAGAAAGCAAACTGCTCAAACTTCAGTGCACTTAAGAACAGTCATTTTAAGAGTTTTCTTATGGTACTTTGGCTTTATTGGATAGTTGAGAATAGAGAGTAAAAGGAAACATAAGAGGACAGAGAGGGTTGATGCGTAACAGTGTACATTTAGATCTTCATCTGAAATTGCATGCTGGACAATCAAATTGCTTATTGGCCTTTTTCATATAAACTGTTGAATGAAATGTTTAAAAAATACAATAACAATAGTTAAAGGAAAATTAAAGTTCAGTGGGAGGTGTATAAGCTGAATACATAGTGGCAATGTCAATATGAAGCTATTAGGAGACAGTAGTTAGTGTTGAACCCCTGTCATTTTTCTTTTGTTTCAGAATAAAGATGAAATTTTCTCTTACTGGAGGATAATTGTCATTTTTCAGAATGTGAAAACTTGTGTGCTAACCTTTGAAAATGAACAAAATATCTTCTAAAGATCCCAGCTTGCATCCTCATAGACAGGCGCGGTTCAGGGAAATCTTCCTTTATACCTATAGCGTCCATTGTCATTTCAGTTCCACTGTGGGAGCAGCAGGCCTGGTGATATAGGTGTATTTGCCTGCTCACAAGAAAAAATAAAATAAAAATACTACAAATGGCCTTCCTCAAACTAGACCACGACACAACACCCTGACATCACCTAAACTTTGACTCCAGTTGCTTGGTCCCCTTCAGTCTCAGAGCTGCTCTAAGGAACTGTGTCAGGGCCACTTGAGTGGCAATATTCATAATCATACTAAGTTACTTTTTCAGAGTTTGTCCAATCAAATGTGCGGTAACCAGACATGCATTTGTATTTAAAACCTCATGCAGGGTTTCACCAGAGATGCCTGAGATGAAACCTTGACATTATAAGGGAGAACTGCAGGACAAATGCCAGCATATTTTAAGAGACAAACCACAAGCATTAAGGCTGTGCCAATGTGGAGTCAGTGCAATGGGAATGACCCCTGTGTCAAAATGACAGAAAGCTGCCTCCTACATTCTCTAAAATGGCAATAGATAAAATATTCAGGAAAAGGAGATATTAACACTATTCTGATCAAAGTTTAACAGAACCAAGGTTACCAAATAAGCAGGAAATTATCAACACAGATTTCCAAACTTTTTTATCAGGCTTCACAGCATGAGTTTGATTTTGGTTCAGAGTCAGATTTGTACTCATCAACTTTCAATAACTTCATCATTTAAAAGGGCACCAAAGAATAAAGAGATGATGCCCACTGTGAATGGGACAGTGGGAAAGATTTGAAGTTATTATGTTTTTGGTTCTATTCTCTGCACTGGGATGTGTTTAAATAAATTAATGCTAATTTCTTGCCAATTACCTCCTGGGATTGCCCTTTAGTTGTAGCGCCTCTTTTAGCCAATCACTGTATATGAACTAAAATCCACAAGTGTGATTAAATGAATATTGTGGCAAAATAATGATTGAGGTACAGTGCAGGACATATAGTTGCACTGGACTGCATCTACAATGAGAAACAGCTGCTGATTGTTACAACAAAAACGAATACACAGTGCCAAATTTGCTCTCTTTGATGGCATGATTTATTGAATTCAATTAATTTTAAGTGAACCAGCATCAGCATGAAACATGTCACAACAGGCAGAAATGCTGGTATGCAATGCACATCCTGTAGCCTGGCTGCATCTGCAGAACACAGTTCAGTAACAGCCTGCAACATGCTCTTTCAAGCCTATGTTTGCATCTGATGCAAAACTTTTCACATCGCCACAAATGATCCAATTAATTAAGCAGAGAAAAAGATAATTATTACAGAACAATTACAAATATAGAGCCAAAGTGTGCAATGAGTGTACACTGCTCTTTTATTAAACCTAAGGGTATTTATCTGCACTGTAGCCCTTCTTTCAGATCTTAAACTTTCAATTTTATTGTTTTTAAATTTCATTTAACCCTTTTAAACTATTTGTTTAATTGATTCTCTTTTATAGTTTTATTTCCTTTTCCTTACATTCATTTTATGTCTTTTAAATCTGTGTAAAACACTTTGAATTGCCCCTGTGTCTGAATAGTGCTATATAAATTTACCTTGCCTTACCTTTCAGCCCACATAATCACTCTGGCCACAATCTCAATACTGACCATTGACCCATGTAGAATGCACGTGTAGAATGCATGACCATGTACATTCAACTACAACAGAATGAATGTAAGTGTGCAGAATGTCCTGGACTAAGCATGCACTGTATTTTTAAACACTGCACATACACTGCAGATACAAATACTTGATTAGATTAGATTATCAGATTATTCCATCATATTAAGTTTTGAAAATAACTACTGATCATGAATTTCTGTGATTAGTAAATATAATTGATCACATACTTGGCAATGAAATCTAAATTACTGTCTACCACAAATATTTGCCAGGGCAAAGATTGCATGTAATGTTCCTTTTTTGTTTGTTTTGTTTTGTTTTTTTTTAAACCTTGTTGCTATTTGGCAGAGTTTTAAAATGTTTGTTTTTTAGATCAATTCTCAGATGTGACACCAGGGACATTTGTAGCAGATAAACACATCTCATGGACTTTTGTTGCCCATAAATTTGACTTGAAGCACCTTTTCTTCCTGGGAGCAGACTCAATTTTAGGACCACCAAATATGGATTTTGAGCTGGAAGAACCAGGAGTGTTTTATTCAAAGGATCATTTAATTCTCTGCTAGGTAGAATTTTAATAACAAATTTCAATTAAAAATCTATATTTTAGTCAAATGGCAAAATCAATGTTTGAAAGTAATTTTAAGTATTCACATTTAAGCAGCTGTTGAGGACGTAGATAGAAATGAGAAGTAACTCTCAATCACAGCAGCAATTGATTTATTCCTTCAGCTATTAAATATAGTCAGAAGACAAGCTAAATATATAAATATATAGTAAATACAGTAATGATCTCCCCTCATTCATTTAGAGTAACATAGGAAAGTCTCCACACCATTAAATATACACACTTATTGACAGTGGCTTCACTTTCAATAAAAAGATCAAGTGAGAAACTGTAACACTATTAAGCCAAGCTATTTTTATTCTTTGCTGATCTAAAGGTCATTCATGCATATTATCACTTTTCTGGCTTAGATCACTACACCTCCCTTTTCCTGACTTAGTCACAAGTCATTTTCATTGCTTGGACTTAAGCAGAAAGCATCTTTTAACTACTGACAAAAAACAAAAGTCCCACATTACCTCAATTTAAGCAACTCTACATTGTTTAAAAGTTATTTTAAGCGTTTCGCTTTAGTACAGCACGGGTGTTACTACTTTTTAAGGCCACATTGCATAGCAGTAAAGATGGCACAGTGTTTCATCTTGTTGTCATTGGTCTGCAGTGAAAAAAGTTACTGACTATCCACATAAAGTGAACATGAAGATTATTTACTGAAGTGATGAAGACCAATTTAAGCTTTAAATACTCTTTGCTGATGGAGTTCCCAAACTTAATGATCATGCTGCTGTATGAGCCTTTGCAAATCACAAAATTTATGCAGTGACATCTGGAAAATGATATTTCTGTCAATGAAAAGAAAACAAATGAATAGTCATAAATTTTAGAACTAATGAATCTGAAATCCCTTCCACTTTGGTAAGTGGAAAAGCCTGGAAATAAAGATTGATGGCCAGTTGCACTTCAGTATTAGCACCAAAGCCCAATGATTTAGAAAGTGAAAAAACAAAAGTTTAAAATTTGTAATGTTGCCTAAAGCTGCTCTTAGCTCACTGTTTTGGTTTTACTGCAGACACAGTGAGCTGTTTTGACCCTATAATGAATCATTAAGCCTCATCAGCCCCATTTCCAAGTGAGTGAAAAACAGCTCTTTACATCAAAAAAGTTGTTCACTTCAGACAGACAAAGTTAACGAGAAAGTTAAGGAACCACACAGGTGATTTTGCATATTTAAGCCCAATAAATACTACCTGCATACACATTAAGTTACTGTCAACTATTTTCCAAAAGGTGTTAAGTCAGGACTGTGTGTTAGTCAGCTGGCAGTGGAATTTTTCTGCCACTTATGGGCCAAAAATGTATTAATGCAGTGTCTCACAGAACATGTTGTTTGTCAGCAAATCTGACATTCAGAAACTGTTCCTTTATATGATCTCTTTGTACTCCAAGGTGATAATGCCCACATTTCCTGAATAACACTAGGACTTACTGACGCTAGAATTAAATGAAACACATCTCATTCCCAATGCAGATCTGCACATTGCTGTTCAGCTCCATTTGTGCCTCACAGAACTGTAGATTTCCTTATTGAATGACAGCTGATAATGCAATGACACACAGTTCAGGATTTGTATGAGAGCAAACAAGAAGCTTCCTGGAGGAAGAGGTTGACCTATACTCCTTAGTAACGCAGAGCCTGCTGATTAGCATGGTTACCTCACAGCAAGAACACCCTGGGTTTGAATCATGTCCCTAGCCCTTTTTTGTAGTAGTGGAGTTTTGGTGTTCTGCCTTTGTTTCCATGGCTTTCATTGAGGTGGTCAAGTACACCCCCACCCCNCCACCCTCACCCTCCAACCCCCCTCCCCCAAGTCCTAAGGCATGCATGCATTAGCAATGCTCTTGCCACTGACCTGACTGAGCCACCGGCCTCAGAACCTGGAGTTAGCCTTTCACTCACAGGGCCTGTCCACTGATCCTTAATACTTAGGATGGGCTAATGCTGCAACATGCAGAATAGCAGCATTACTGGTTTACTTTCAATGACAGTGTACCAATTATCATGCTCATATAATGTACAAAAAGTTAAGGTGAGGAGTTGTGGTGCTGAATGTGTGTAAGTTTTTACCATCAGGATGCAGGATGAGATATCTTGAAAATTACTGGCCCAATTATATGGTATGGATCTCCACGGCCCCCAGAGGATGGTTCCTAATAATATTTGTCATCATCATCATCATCATCATCAACACATGCGCAGATTTTCATGAAATTAAGCGAGTGCAGTCATGCTCCCCAGGGGATGAACCCTTACAATTTTGGACACAAAATGGACTTTTCCAAAAGCACCACCCTCAGATGAAAGCTATCTTGTAATCCAACAGGCAGACTGACATAAATTGCATAGATTTATAGAGAAGGAACTTCCCCACAGCTATTATTAAACTATTAGCTAGTTTATAACTTAGTTTACAGTATATAATTGCCAAAAATTTAATAATGACCAATTTATAACCATTATAATTTTCAATCCAATTCTCCAATTTTTGTCCATTTTTGGATTTGATTGGATTATTTGACTTATTTAGGATATGTACACTCACGATTGTACAGATACAAATACAAATGTGGTGTTGTTTATTAACTGGTTAATCAACTGCTAAACATTTGATATGTAGAAATCTTTTATTCCAACTGCCATAAATATTCTTAATTCTGCAAAATGACCATGTATACCTTCTCCATAATTTGGTACTTGTAATTTTTTTTTCTTTTTCCTTTGTCATATCAATGTATGAAGGGTGTTTGCTCTGATTCTTAACAGTGCGCCAAAGACAAATTTCCACCTATGGTGGACAATAAAGTTCTATTTCTATTCTATTCTATAGCTGTATTTTAGAATTTGCACTAGGGTGTAATAAACAGCATTGTTTTGTCAGATAACAAATGTGCACAAAGGTAATCAAAGCGAGACAACAAACGTATCGGGGAGGTGTTTAGAATGTGATGTTGTGAGAGCAGTATGGAGCAGCTGCTTCTGCTACTTCTATATATTTTTAAATTTATGTGGCATGCATAAAAGGCACAATATCAAAGGAAATTCTGTAGTGTAAAGAATGTTCTTTACATAAAAATGTTATTAAATAAAACTCATTCTAACACAAAATAAATTTTGCTTTTCTAAATGATGAAAGTTCTGTTTAGTTTATCTTACAGCCTAAATGTATACTGCTTAATGTAAAACAACATTTTTAAAAAATTGCTGTGATGGACCTTCAAGCACAATTCAAGTCTCTAAAAGCTGATTTTCATAGCTTTCTGGAATGAACTGAAACAAATGGCAATATAGAAGGTAGGAAAAAAAATCAAAAATTTTGGAATAAACCTTGGAGTAACATTTGATGCAGATCTGTCTTTCAGTGATGACATCAGTAAGTTTACCAGGGTTGTCTATTTTCACTTCCCTAATATACCCAAGGATTAGACCATTTTTTAGCATGCCAGATGCAGAGACTTTAATTCATGATTTTGTAACCTCTAGACTTGACTACTGTAATATCCCTTTCTCTGGCTTGAGTTCTACTTTTCTGAAAAAACTGCAGCATGTTCAAACACTGCAGCTCGGTGACAAATAGAACCTGTAATCTATCTCTCCAGTCTTAGCCTCCCTACATTGGCTTCCTATTAATGCCAGGGCCAATGAGGTGCTCTTTTCTGCATATAAAATACTGCATGGCCTGACCCCGCTATACTTAACGAACCTCATAACCCCATATGTTCCTCCTTGTCCTTTAAGATCCCAGCAAGCAGGCTTGCTCATTATCCCAAGGACCTAGACAAAATCCTTAGGAACCAGAGCCTTCTCCTACCACACTCCTCTTTGCTGGAATAAACTTTCTGCAACCGTAAAAGAGGCTGACTCTCTTGAAATGTTAAATCAAAGCCTGCTTTCACTATACTTTCACTTTGAATGAGCATAACCCTCCATATTTAACCACAGTCTCTGTAATGCAGGAAAGTGACTAGCCAGCCAGGGTCTATGTTAATTAGACTTAGCTCAGCCTTAGTTGGTCACTAGTTAGCAGTGTGAATGTAGCCTGATGGATGGGGCACAGCATTTATTTATCAGGCTCCTCCCACTGTCACATGACTTTTACAGCTTGCAGCTCTCCACATGAATCCTGTTAATTCACCATTCTTTTTGTTTTTCTTTTTTGGATATGGTGGATCCTCCGACCCTAATGATGTCCTAGCCTGGTGGTGTCTGCTCTGGGACCAGTTGGCTCCTCCCCTCAAAGGGCCCTCAGATGTGTGGGTGCTACCTCACAGGCTGCCACACAATCCCAGGATGCAAACCCCCCTTGTCCCTGTAAAGTGACCATACACTCACTTGCAGACATTCACTTCATGTGATATGTCTTCAATCATCATGATTATGATTTCATACTGACTACATCTTTCTGGATCATGGCATATTTGTTGTTTTATAGCATCATGTAATGTGCCATTGTTTGTGTTTGTGTGTGTATGTGTGCCTTTGTAATTTGTCTGCTTCTCAATCTATGGCTTCTATTGTACACCTGGTTGTTCAAGGACAGGGAATCTCTCTTTGAATTGCCCCTCCAAAAGTTTCTCCCATTTTTTTCCTTATATAAGTTTTTTTTTTTTTAAGGGAGTTTTTCTTTGTTTTCTTAGAGAGCTTGGGCAGGGTTGGGAACCTTTGATGTATGGGCCTGTAAAGCCCTTTGAGACACTGAATATGATATCGGGGCTGTACAAAGAAGCTTGACTTGACTGCTCCAGTAGTATGTTTTGGAAAATGGTTGGCATTACTGTAACATGTTGGGTTGCATTTATTGGGCTCAAACATTCAAAATCAGCAGTATGATCCTTTAAGCACCTGTTTCTGTACACTAACTGTGACGGGTGGGGTTAGGACCCAAATGCAGCACACAGTACAACTCTTAACAAGTTAAGTTCTTTAATGGGGTTCTCAGTCCAACACAGAAGCAGGCAGAACAACAGGCAGGACAAAGTGCCTACACAGAAACTGACAGACGGAGAACCCAGTCGCAGGAACCAGAATCGGAGTCGGGGACAGAAGGCAGAGGTGGTTTCCAGGGAAAACGACAAGCAGGATTGTCCAAGACAGGCCGAGTCGGTAACAGAATGTCAGTCCGCAAATAAACGCTCGAATGTCTCGCATCGGGGATGGCAAAGAACAATCTGGCAAAAGGTGAGTGTGAGACTGGGGCTTAAATCCATACCTGATTGGTGCAAATAGGTGACAGTGTCCAAACCTGAAATGAATCAGGCTGATGAAGGGAGGTGAGGAGCTGAAGACCAGGCAGGCAGAAATGGCAGGTGAGTAGCTGAGGACCAGGCAGGCAGAAATGGCAGGTGAGTGGCTAACCAGACATGCAGAACTGTGACACTAACATCACAAGGTATGGTTTTCATTTGGTGAGGTAATTTAACTGCACTTGCTATATAGAGCGTAATGTAAAGTGTAATGTAGAATTAGCCTGGTCTTTGTTGGACTGCTACCGGACAGAAAAGACAGACGCTCTACCTGTCAAACTGACCATGCGTTCAAATATCTTTAGACTTTATTGAGCTTTGCAGTATAAATCACTGCTAGGTAGTTATACTTGTTGGTTCCAAGGGATGTAACTCTTACAGCAATGGAAAATTGTGATTAGCTGTATTGGATTATGCATTGAATTATACAGTAGGTGAATTGCAGCAGTTTAATGTTTTATTGAACCCCTGCAGCCCTTGTTACCTAATATTGGGTGGGTCAAATAGTCCAAAGTCAGCCTGTGTGGACAAACTTTGTTCAAAGTGACAGAAATTTATTTTAGTGAAAAAGCAAAAGGGCCGTTCGTATAAAATGGTGTACAAAACATCTGAAATATTTCCAGTATTCCATCCAGAACACTGAGTCTGTTACTCACTCTAAGCATGGCTGCAGGATAGTGTTGAAATAAGCAGGTGGAGAATGCGTTGTGTGTGTGTGTGTGTGTGTGTGTGTGTGTGTGTGTGTGTGTTTGCTACTTAAAGTTTATATTTTTATTAACAAGCTTGCCAAAATCATGCCCTACAACTAATTAAATTAAATCAATCCTTACATTAAGTCTGTGGTGGCAACTATGACATTTAGCTTATAACTATGTTTTCTTGTTGTTTACTGGCATTATAACACAAATTCAGGGTTTTTCATTGATTTAAAAACATTCACAATGTGATTTATATAATGTAACTTATTGACATATTTTGGCCCAGTGAGTGTAATTTAAACATGGCCTGTTCTCATTAAACAGACATTTTGCTTAAAATAAACTTTAAGAATGCTTTGACCTGTTAATTCTAAGTGATGGCTGCTTAAAATGACATAAACTGTGCAGATCTCCAGTTAACCTGCAAGCCTTTGCACTTAATTGCTGAGGCATGCAGGCGTTATGGACATCAGGAGATGTGTGTGATCACAGCAGCTATTTAAGAACAGGCTTCCTTCTAGCATGGTATGGCTCAGTTTTGGTTATATGACTTGGACCAGATTTGGGCCATTCACCCTCAAGTGCCACACTTTTGTGCTTATTTGTCCAACAGTCTGCCAAAGGATACTGGTTTCTCTAGGTTTTTCTTTTTATTTATTTATTTTTATTTATTTATTTATTTATTTTTTTATTTCTGCCAGGGATCTAGTTGTTTCATCAGAGATCCGAGGTTAACCTTCCGTGATTATTCACTTTTTCCTCAGACTCGAAATTGAGCGTCTGCGCCTCTGGATCTCAGTTTAGGAGGAGTTTATGACTTCTGTATCTCTCAGGACTTTTACCAAAACGTTTTGCACAACGTGAGAGTTGGGCTGAGGAGTAGCAACAGTTTACTGGTGGCTGTGTAGACCTTTGCCGCGCAAACCTCAGTTACCTGGCAGAGTAAACACTTTATTGGAAATGGACCAAACGAATCGACAGTTATCTCGTACTAAACTGTGGCCAGGAGGGGAGAAAATGAAGGAGAGCGACGGAGTGAGCGTGTCCATGGCGCAACAACCTGAGGAAAGTCATGTCCTTTTCTCCAAAAACTCAACCGGAAACAGTGCCGACAGGTTGAAGGACTCAAACAATGCAGACGGAAACATTTACGAATCCGGACACATTAATCCGCATGGCTGTGACATGGAAAAACATTGCTGTCAAGCAGCTGCAGCTCCTCAGGAGGAGTTGTTAAACGCTGAGTGCGGTGTGGGTGACAGCCGCTCCTTTTCTGCCTGCGCCACCATCTCTGAAACAGCCAGGGAGCTGTGCAAGGCTGTGTCCGTGTCTCTGGGACTGACCATGGAGTCCAACGACAGCAGCGATGTGGACACAGGTCTTCCCCATTGCACTGCTAATGGACACATGCGAGGAGACTATTCATTTGGAGCTGGAGCTGGATCTGGAGCCGTGCCTTTGAATTGCTCCGGAGCTCAGGCTGCTGTCTCCGACTATAGGTGTCCCGACCGAGCCGAGCGAGACCTGCAAGATCACAAGCAACTGGTGGTGGAAATGTTCAAAAGTTCAGATGATGCTGCAGCTCTGCATCCGATCAGCTCCACTCGGACATTCGTGGGAGAGCAGAACTTCCGACTCTGTGAGGCTAATGACATAGCTTCAAAAGAGATAGATCATCTGGACACAGTGCGTGCTGCCTCTTGCCCTTATGGCCCGTTAGTGCCAGACAACTTGGCACACTTCGGCCAGAGCGCCTCAAAGACACCGTGCCGGGTTTACAAACCACCTGAGCAGGTCAGAGACTTCCGCCAAGCCATGCAGAGCAAATACGGCGGATATCAGCCAGAGCAGTACAACATAAGAGTCAAATCCGAGGACAATCACGGTGAATCTGCCGAGCCGCTGTGGCACACTAATTACAGCTATAATGAAAAGGGCAACTCTCAGGTTTGGGGTTCACGGCAGTGCGTAAATACGCACGGCACAGGAACAAACGCTGCCTTCATATGCAGCCCATACGACAGGAGCGTCATGCGCCCGGAACAGTGGTACCCAGGCGGGATGCTGAGGTCGCCCTATCCCGGGAACACCTACGTGAAGACCGAAGGAGACTGGCTGGATGGCCTCTACAGTGACTCCAGGTACGGAGAACCGCCTTCACTAAGATATTATTATTATTATTATTATTATTATTATTATTATTATTATTATTATTATTATTAAGCTGCTTTGTAAAACAACAAGGGGAGTATATTAACTCTGAATGAACTTGCGCGCTACAGCAATAAGTTGCCTATGAAATAATCAAATTGTGCAGGACAGTTTGATTCCTGATTGGTAGAACAAAAAATCTGCAAAAAAAAAAAAAAAAAAAAAAAAAATCTCCTACACATTTATCTAGATAAATAAATAAATAAATAGTGAAGAGATTTTAACCGTTATCGTCTAATACAAAAGTTGAAATAACTACTCAGGAGAGTAGAATTTCACTCTCTGGCATATTAAGTAGGTATACTGTATCTTAAAATTGAGTCTCATTTAATGTCACGTCTCCTAGTCTGTCCACAAGACTGACCTTAATCTGACCCCTGACATGTTTTGTGAGTCCATCATGTCTGTGATATTTCCTCCTTATAAATTGGACATTTATGGGCAATAGAAGGTTATTCGCATATAATATCAGCGATATCAGCAAAATTGCAGCACACATTTTTGTAACACTGCAATATATTGAAATATCATTATTTAGCCAGAATAGATTTATCCAGTGCATATACTTAAAAAAAAAAAAAAANAAAAAAAAAAAAAAACAGCCAGTTTTTTCTAGTTATTTTTTATTTGTTATAATGTTTTAAAACAATAAAAACTTTTATTTTGACCTTAAACATTTAATATCACGTCACTCTGGAAAAATAAAAGGCTTTAATTGAAGAAATAGAAAATACATTTTTCTATGACACAAATGAAGTTGTTTTTAGATTGTATAATCGCTATATAAGTATGAGGAAAAATACTAGTACTCCATAAGCTCACAGTTTTTACTGTGAGCTTAAAACATAGGAATATTTTTCCTTTTTGACATCCTTGATGTAAAAAAAAATCATGCTTTAGAACTGATTTACTGTAAGTTTCTGCAAATGTTTGAAGTTGTAAGATAAATTCCTAGATCAAGGGGCAGTAGCTCTTGTTTACATAGCCTTCCTGTCCCACTTACATGTTAGTATTTCCTATTATTAAAAAAAACTGAGTCATTCAGTGCTGAATGACTAAAAAATGCTAAATATGCTTAAAAAAAATTCAGGAATAAAATTTGAAACCTTAAAATAAATAAGATTCACATTGTTTACATTCTTTTCAACACTAAAATAAAAATGCGTCACAATGTTTAATCTTACTTGGCTGCTTTTGGCAAACTTGACAAATTTACTTCAGGTACAGTATTAGTCAAACCAGTTTGTAACATTTGACCATGTATCAAAAAAGTGTGAGTATTCTTTTTTAACCAAATATTTCTGAGTTTACCCATTAACAAAATATACCATATATACGTAACAAAATTTTACAAAAATATTGTTTTCTGGTTTGGGAATATTATCACTGAATTTATAATGTAACTACATGAATAATGTTATGAATCAGATGTGACTTGACGATAAAGGCAATGTAATGTGTCATATTTTTAAGTCATATGACAATTTCACATGTTGCTCTTTAACTTTTAAGAATCTTTCTGTACTTTTTTGGTGCATTTCCAGATATCATTGCAGGCGTTTTTATGATTTTACAGTCATATTTGCATAGTCTCCCCAGCACGCAGCTGCATCGTTTTGGGAATTCAAAGTGGACATGTTGTCTAGCAGGCATCATGTGGCCACCAGAGTGTCATGAAAATGTCATCCTACCTTTTTTTCCCCCCAGTGTAGTGATTTTGCTTGGCAGGTGAATGATTGGGAGGAGTGTGTGCCAACCTCTCTGACTAATACAGCCAAGTACACTGAGCTCCTACGTAACCCTGTATGACCAGCTAATTATTAAACCAGAGCAGCTATGCCAGGCATGATACCTTAAAGAAGCAGAACTCAGTGGTGAAACAGCAAAACCAGACATCAGATCCCGGTCAGGGACCCGCTCTTGCTCCCACTAACACTGACAGACACAGGACCCATGGAGGTATGGCAGCATGGTCCTCCAAACCTACTGACCTATGACCTCTTAAGAGATCTTAATCTGCCTGCCCTGAGAAGACTAAGAGCCCTAAACATACAGTACGTGCTCAGTTTAATCAGAGTGCACTTCCTGCTTTGTTTTCACTATTTATATGGCATTTTTCTTTATTTAATAGTATGACAGTAGAGAATGAGAGGATTTATGAGGATGATCCCAACCCAGAAAAGTAGTGACTATCAAATCAATCAGTTTGATTGATTTGAGCCTTAAGAAAATATTCCGTTGCCTTGAATTTTTCCAGTATTTTTCCAGTCACAATGCTTTTTTCTCATATATTGGTTGAAACACAGCGCATCGGTATACATGAAGCCTTGTGGTGGTGTCACATTGAGGCGGTGTGATGTCATGCCAGCGCTCCAAAAACATGAAATTCAATTAGACAAGAACACGTGGAAGAGAAATGCATAAAGGGGCTTGATCAAAGAATTCTCAAAAACAAGCTGGTTTTATGGATCAAGGGACTAATGAATGGAAACCAGGAATTATGCAGGGAAATAATAACAGGGATTGTGCTTCAGCTTGATGAGGGCAGTAGTTTATGCTGTGTACTCAGCAGTCCTGCAATGAAGTGCCTTCAGAATAAGAATGTGGGTGGCCCAGTCAGAGCACAGACATCTATCTCATTGAAATTCAGTGAAAATGCTTGAAAAAAAAAAACAAAAAAAACAAAAAGCTCCATCCATTTTGGCCAAACTTGAGTGAATCTGCAAGTTATAATAGCAGAAAAGCTCAACAACCAGTTGTGTCAAGCTGATAAAGACAAGAAGACCTGAACCTGTAATTACAACAAATGGGGCTTTAAATGCTCATTCAGCGGGGTTAATGATTTTTAAAGATGCATTGTGCTTTTACAAGAATTAAATAATGGAACACATTTTCCATTTACCCCTGCAAGATAAATTATTGAAATAAAGATTATGATTTTGCTTCCATATTTTCAAATGATGCCTAAATTTTCTTTATTCTCACTTTTTCTTTTCCTTCAAATTTTCAAAAACTGCTCAGGAAGAAAACAAGTTTTAGAGTAAAGTGTATGGTTTGTAAAGTAGTTGTTTTTTTTTAACCAAACTGCCTTTTTATCATAATGCATGTCACAAAATTTTGCCAGCATATTATGCTGTTCACTTTGTTCACTAAGTTCACTTTATTTTGCACAAGTAACAGTACGTGCTGCAACGCCAAAGTGACCAGATCAAAATTCCATGTTTTTCATATTCAGCTGGCCATGGTTAGTAAAATGCAGGGCTGCGCCAAAGAAGTTTTGGAAGGCTAAGCGAAATGTGATGCCCCCCCCCACCACCACCATTAACTGCATTAAGCCTTTTGGCTTTAAGAGTATGATTCCACAGAAAGGTAACATAACAAACCATTTAACAGGGTGTTTAAGATAATTAAGCATGCTAAAAGTATTATGATAGTTTTAAACTTAACTTTGCAATATGAACAATTATAATCACTGAAAGAAAGAAAATAAATTAACCCGGTAAAATAGATGCTCAATATAATTCTGTTTGAAAGTGCAGATAAAACAGCACAAGAAACTTAATGTAAAATTTAAAAAAAAAAAAAAAAAAAAACTTAAATTATAAGAAAAGAACATTATATTATGTTCCTCATCTGGGCCCCCTGGTGGCAACTGGCCTATTCTGGCTGAATGTTGAACTCTGATAAAGATGAAACTATGGATGAGACTGAAAGCATTGTTTCCCATCTTTTATTATCACTCATGGAACCCTGACCAGTCGCTGTAGTTTTGGGAAACTAACCAAAGTGGGATTAAACAGGATCTAATGGGAAAATTGTTTAGGCCTTCACAAACCAAAATAAATCTTGATGATAAGTGTGAAAACTCACACAGTCAGAAATGTCTTTGTATGTTCAAATGAAAAGGCCACAAACCACGATTTCTACCAGATTTTAGCCAAGAGAACAAAAGTCAATAAACACCAATTTTAACCCTCATTTTAGGAAATTGCGGACACATCTGATTATACTGTGAGCTAATATCTGGGTTAAAAGAAGCAGAAAACTCATGCTTTAAAATTTATCATTCAAATACAAATGCTCCAAATGGTATCAATTGGATTTAAAGGACCATACCAGTCATTTTGCATGTTTGGGCATAATAAATACATCCCCCATACACATTACACAATTTACATTATCGCCAACCATTTTCCAAAGCATACTGCTAGAGTGGCAAATATTAGAATTGTTTTTCCTGCCTTCCAGACTGCCATTGGTTTCACTTCATTCAGTAAGCTATAAAAATCAAGTGGAGACTTAAAATGTGCTTGAGATAAGTAATCCATCACAGAAACAACATGTTGCCATTATTTTTTGTCGAAGTTACTTAATTTAACCGATCCAACACAGAGCTACACAAAAGAAAATGTGCATCTCTGTCAGGGAATGTAGTCCAGGGAGAAGACTGCTTTTACTGAGAAAATAAAACAACCATTCCTGTCATCATGCAATCATGTAGCAGGCCAAACATTGACTTTTAAGGTGGGTGTATCTCCTAGACATTTGATTTTGAGAGATTAGAGGATTTGGCAAAATAACAGGAAAAGTAAAATACGGTTTGTGTTTGAAAAATGGTTTAACGTGTATACTATATGTATTTGCTCAAATAACATGTATACTGTATGTATTTGCTCAAATATGCAAAGTCACCGGTATCGTCCTTTAAGATTATTAGCAGCTGCCTGAGTGCCTTGGTATAGCACTTCTACCATGCACATTTTTCATATTTACTATGGATGGAGCCCAGACAACATGAGAATATTTTGTCACTGTTTCACCACTGTATTTCTCCTTTTGTAAAGCAGAAAATGCGGTTATCATCTCATCTGAGACACTGCCTGCTTCCTCTGTCCGTCTGTAATGCGGGACTTTAGTTATATCTTTTTTTTGTTTAGTTTGGGACAAAAGAATCCATCTTATGTTAGTATTACAACTATAATCAGAACTCTGAGCCTAACATGAAATAATTTTTATTTTAAAACTCATTTAAAATAGCCTCCATTGTTTTATGTTATTGCATAGAGAAAAACTTAAAAACTGGATATGTATTTATTAAAAATATACAGTACATATAAAGTGTAGTTTAATTTCATTTTATCTGTTTTATGTATATCCTTTTTTTTTTTTTTTTNTTTTTTTTTTTTTTTTAACCAATAACCAATAAATAAAAGACACAGTATAGGTTTGTCCTTGTCTCTTTTACACAGAACCTTGATATCTGAAGTTGTGCCTCACTGTGCTCACGTTATGTCTCTGCATTTTCCAATCTCTCTACATCCAAGGCTGAATTTTGGCACCCATCCTGCCCCCCTTGGCACTGATGTTGGTGCAAAAATCTTTCCCACACCACCCTAAGTCGTCACACACATTTCTTTCCTTTAACTGAAGAAAGGTTTTCAATGCTTAACCAAACAGAAACTGATTTGTGGTTACAGTTTGGGAAGAATTCGGCTATTAAAAATCAATTCTGGACTTTATATTATGTGAGATTTCAAGATTAAAGGTTCAGGTTAAAAAGTCGAAATAAGGGGACAAAATCTACCAATTTGCATACTAAACACACACTTTCTTGTAACTGGGATTTGGAAAAAAAACAAAAAACAAAAAAAACACTGAAACACTGAAAACACTGAAAATTTTTACTTTTTCAACACACTGAAAAAGTAAAAATTTTATCTACATGTGTATTGTGATACGTGTAATATTTGACAAAAACGTGAAAAGAGCCAAATATCCAAGATGAAAAATTTGAATAATGTGTGCATTTGGAATTTTCATGTGTGAATTTAATTTGCACTGATCAAAAACGATTCTGTGTATTAGTGGTAGAAATACACAAAAAATCTCCATCTTATCAAGTAATTTTGCTTGTGATTGAGTCCTGAAAACCTGAATTTCTTCAAACATCTTAAATTATTTCAACGTTTCCAACATAAATCAACACCTAGAAATGAATGTCATGATTCAAGTCAAATTTATTGGCCCAGTATCACATACAGTGTCTGAAAGGGCTTTATAGACCCACACATCAGCCCAAGCTCTCTAAGAAGATGAGGAAAAACTCCCTAAAAACCTTATTGTATATGGAAAATGGAAGAAACCTCAGGAGAGACTATTCAAAGAGAGATTCCCTCTCCTCAAACGACTGGGTGTGCAATAGGAGCCGCAGATATAGAAACAGGTAAATTACAAAGATCAAAAACAAGGAAATATTACAGAATAATATGAACAGCAAAAAATCAATTTCCATGTCAGTTTAGTCAAAATGAAATCAACGTTATGATGACTAAAGTATGAGTCACACAGAGTGAAGGGGAGGAGGGGCACGTTGCACCATGGGAGTGGAGCCAGCAAACAGACAGCTGGATAGACTTCTGGACACAGCTGAGCTTCAGGACCCCAACACTCACACTTGAGTGTGATGAGGGTCCACATAACCAAAAAGAGAGAGAAGTGAATTAGCAAGATGCATATGGGGAACAGCAATTAGTAAAAATCATGTGAGAATGGAAAAAGTCTGACAGATGATAGGTGAGCCCCATCCACCTGGTTACACTCACACACTGCTGACCTATCAAAGGCATTGGCTAGCTTTTCACTATCCCACATCACAGAGACCACGCCTACCTCTACCTCCTGTTGGATGGAGAGTTATGCTCATTCAAAATATGACAAGAATAGGCGGGTTTAGTGTCAGATTTTCAGTAGGAAGCCAATGTAGGGAGGCTAAAACAGGTGTGATATGTTCGAATTTACTGTTCTAGTTAAGATAAGGGCTGCAGTGTTTTGAACAACTGCAGTTTTGCAGAGCAGTAGAATTTAAGCCAGAGAAAAGTACATTGCAGTAATCGAGTCTAGAGGTTACAAAAGTGTGAACTGAAGTCTCTGCATCTGGCATGCTAAGGAACGGTCTAATCCTGGATATATTGTGGAGGCGAAAATAGGCGATCCTGCTAACATTATTGATGTGATCAGTGAAGGACAGATCTGCATTAAATGTTACTCCAAGGTTTCTAACAAGTGAAGACCGCTTAATGGGACCATGGTCAAATTTACTAAAATTTCCTTGAGAGGAAATCTTTTTTTCTTTGGGCCTAGGATTATCCTTTCAGTTTGTTGACATGTAAGAAAAGAAAGTTCCTTCTCATCCAGTCTTTAACAGCCAGGAGACAGGCCTCCAGGTTAGAAAGCGCTGACTGCTCGTTTGGATTTATGGCAACATAAAGCTGAATATCATCAGCATATGAGTGGAAATTTATACTAAAACTGCAAATTAGGTCACCAAGTGGTAGCATACAAATCGAAAAGAGTATGTGACCAAGTACAGAACCCCAAGGAAAACCGAAGCCTACAGGATAATAAGATGATGTCACATCGTTTAATAAACAAATTGAGTCCAATTTGTAAGGTACAACCTGAACCAAGAGAGTGCCACATCACAGATTCCCAGGTAGTCTTCAAGGTGATCAAGCAAAATGTCATGGTCAACAGTATCAAACGCTGCTCTAAGATCAAGGAGGATTAGAATAGAAGTGGAGACAGAATCAGCAGTAAGAAGCAGTCATTAACTACTTTGGTCAGGGCAGTTTCAGTGTTGTGAAATGGCCTGAAACCAGATAAAGGTTAAAATAAGTTGTTCAAGATAATATAATCTCTCAGCTGGTCCGATACTAAATGTTTGAGAATTTTGGAGAGGAAGGGAAAATTGGTCTATTATTACTAAGAACACTTGAACCCAGTGTTGGGTTTTTTAATTAAGAGTTTGATAACAGCCGTTTTAAATGCTGCAGGCACAACCCCCGTGGAAAGGAAAGGAACTTATTCGTGATATTTAACAGGCTTGGACCAAGTGCTGGGCATAAGTTTTTTTCTGATAGTCTCAAAGGTTTACAAAACTGTGCATGGGCAGAGGTGGAAAGTAAAATGATCTTGAATAAGGCAGAATAAGGCAGATCGCTGGACAACAATCAAGAAAATTACACTTTATTTTGGAAGAGTTACACTATTGGCCAGGTGATCGATTTTTTTTTATAAAGGCCCTCACACTCACCCTGTAAACAATAAACCAGACCTCAAAAGGCAAGACAAAAGGATGTTCACAGGCTTGGCAGAAATATCAAGATTTTCACAAGCCAAAAATTGCTGTCTAGTAAAGGACTGTCGCAACGCAGCTTTTCAGGTGGCAAATGATGCCGAATTCAATCAAAAATAAAATTGCAAAAATTACTTTTGACTTAAGACAGTTGATCATTGTGATTAAAAAGTGTTAATATAATAATGGTACACAGGTTTTGACTTTCATGGAAATTGTAACATTTGGACAGTTGACTGATGTCCCTGATGTGTTTGCAGGTTTGAGGGAAGCAGAGACCACATGTTGCCCATGGAGTTCTTCTTCCCACCACAGAGGACGTGCCTGATCTGTTCAGATGAGGCATCTGGCTGCCATTATGGTGCACTTACCTGTGGCAGCTGCAAAGTTTTCTTCAAGAGAGCCGCAGAAGGTAAAGCTCTGAAATGTAATTTGAGTTGGGTGCCCCCTTTTCAGCTTAAGTCGCTTTAGATTCATTAACCCCACATTTGAATTGAAGATCCTTTCCCACATTGAATGACGTATTCCATTTCTAAACTAGTTTTCTTTTTATTTCAGTTGGAATGATGTGAACAGTTTTTATACATTGAATGTCTGGTAATACATTGTGTTTTTTCAAAGTAATCTATTTTCCATCAGTCAACAGATTATTTATCTACAAGCACAAGTAACACATAGTTTCTGTGTCTACGCAGGCAAACAAAAGTACCTGTGCGCAAGCAAAAATGACTGCACCATTGACAAACTAAGAAGGAAGAACTGCCCTTCCTGCCGGCTGAAGAAGTGTTTTGAAGCTGGAATGACTCTCGGAGGTACGATTGCTTAATATACTTAATTTACAGTATATGTGACTGCATGGATGCTCTAAAATCTGCTTTTAAAATATTCTTTTTATTGCTGTAGTTTGCAGATGCTCCTATAAATCACTGGGCAGTTGAAAGGTAATTACTGCATTGAGTTGTGTGGTTCACTCCCTGTGACTGTCAGCATCCATTAGACATAGAGCGTGTGCCATATGTATAAATTTGCCCAATATGAACTATCATAAACACTGTGCACTACTGACTGTATGACCGTGGAGAAAGTAAAGTCTTAAAAGTACAACTATTAATGGTTTCCCAAGAAGTACCTTATTCTCTGTACACTGCACATCTTAGCCAGCTCTCTTCAATTGCAGCATCATCACAATAGGGGATGTTACTGATAATCAAGCCCCTGACTGAGCTGCCATGCAATTTAGAGCTATTCCATTCACTTCTCCTTACTGTCACCCAGTGCTGTTTGTCATATTAGGCTGTGAAGACTGACATGTAGGGGACTAATTTTAGTCTTGTGTTCAATTTTCACTCTCCCCCATTTTCTCATTCTGTTAACGGTCGAAATTGTACTGCGAAGCACAAAGCGCACATGAGACATGTGAATTAAAGCAGCAGCCATGCTGGTAATTTTGCCACCAGTCGCTGACAAACCCATGGGGGGAAAAATGCAATCTAATGCCCTGATTGTCAGTAAAAAGGAACACCTTTTCTAGCCGTGGCTAAAAAGAACCTTTTTCACTTATGCTCTCATCAGAGACATGTAATTCACCTGCGAGATTTTACAGGAAAATTTATTATAAAATTTGGAGTAATGGAAAGAAAAAAAGTTGCCACATTTACATCTTATTATCGCATAAGATATTGAGAGAAATTTTGATTTATTAACTCATTAAAGTTATTTTTTATTTAATATCATTCTACCTTATTTTCAATCTTACAAGATCTATTACTGGTTTCAGTCCTGATAGTTTAGTAGAGAGTCTGAAGCGACTCAAACACATGAAATCTCTGAAACTCTGTTTACCATTTAATAATGCTTTCATTGAGTTTCCATCTGTTTGAGATTGAAAAACATAGCTGAATCACTTGAAGGTTTAATTTTGAAGACTAAAATTCCATATTATTCCTGGAATTTTAATTACACCCCAAAATAGAGTCTGAACAGGGTAGTTAATTTTGCCAAACCACAATATCAGTCTCATCCCGTGAGATCACAATGAACGACATGGCAGAGCTGAAAATATCAACCTCAGCGGCACATCTGTATTCAAGCTTCTAAGACTGACATGGAAACAGAAATACATACTGCTGGCAGTGTATCTTTCAAGATTTTATCATTCTGTATAATAATATATGACAAAATGTTACGAAATAATTTTCAGCTGGTAACAATAACCCACTAATACTGCTATTGCTGTATTTTCCTGGTTGTAATACAAATTAGAAATTATCACACTATGCTCCAAAGTAGATTTTTTTGCCCTCTTTCTAAGGAATATATATATTTGAAGCTACATTTTCTCGTACTCTTTATGCTGAAAATGGTTCTCATCAGCTGCCTGTAAACTTTGCGTGTGCATTATCTTCTTTTCCATACTGAGAAATTGAAGAAGAAAATACACATTTTTAATTTGAAACATTTTGTCACAGTGACATTAATTGGCAAAAACTCCTTTTATGCTTGAGCAACTAATAAACTAATTAGGGCACTAGAGTGTGCTCTAAAAGTAAAAAGTATTCATGAAGCATTAAGTCAGCTGACAACACAAGAATTTGCAGAGTGCTGATTATATTTTATTTAGCCACTACTACATCAGCCATTTGTTCAATAAATTAACAAATATAATTGAAGGTAGTTATGATCACTCTGAGATGTTAGATTCCGCATACAAGCTACATTTTACATTTTTGCCAGCTGAGATTAGATAAAGCTATCAAACTCACTTCTGCTTCCACTTTTCATAAAAATATGACATCAAGACGCAGCTGCATTCTAGCATCATCTCATCAGTTTTCAATGCAATGTGTGTGCGTGTGCGTGTGTGTGTGGGGGGGGGNGGGGGGGGGGGGTCTCTACACAGTGAGTCCATCACTTTACTTCATATTGTGCCTCTCTGACATCCAACTTTCTTGTCTAGTTTCCTATTGCTAGGAGTCGGTCACTCATTTCTGGCTGGGCCCTGCAAGCTAGCTGTTAGCAGGCGCCATCCAACCTTCCTATGAGCACAAAAGATGGAGAGGATTCCCGCATCCTGGCTTGTTGGAGAAGCTAAAGAAGTGCCCTTCCTAAAAGTGAATATTAGAGTCACACCTATCACACCTACTACCTGCAGGAGCAGTAGCATCTTAAAAGCACAAAGTTTTCTCAGTACTCTGACTTCAATTTTCTATTTTTTTAATTTTTAAGGCGGACACATTTCAGCAACAAGCCGATGCTTGTTCTCTTCTCTTTGAGAACAAGCACCGGATGTCTTTCTCTTTGAGATTCAGCTGTTCTGTAGGCTCATCACTCAGCTCCCTCATGTTGGTGTTGCACTGTATTCTGGCTGTGTTGTGGCTCTTTCAACTTTTGACATGACTAGACAGGACCACCACGCAAAGATCTCCTTCATCCTTCTCTCTTCTCTCACTTTTTTGGTGCCGTTGTGGCTGACCAACAGTGATGATGAAGCAGTCTTACTCTGTTGCTGCTTTCTCTGGCTCTCAATCGGAATTTCTTTGGATTGCTGAGACCTCCTTTACTTCCTCCTCATGCTGAGACCAGCCCTGGTGGACCCTTGCCACTAAACTGACATCGATGGACTGACATAGATGCACAGTTTGCCCTGGTTCCTTGGACTCCCTGTGCACTGTTACTCTGCCTATGGGTTTTATTGCATCGATATAACGTTGGGTCCCTCTCCTCTGCTCCTTCCTAGAAGCGGAAATATTGTTCTTCCTCTACATTTGGTTTGCTTGTATCCTGCGTCCCTCTATTCTCACCCTTGTGTTCATTGAGTATATAGCAGTCTGGCCAAGCATCTTTTATCTCCTTTTTCTCTGCTTCTAATGATGGGAAAACTTGCCATCCAGTTCCCCCCTCAGGCCTTACTGAGTAGGTGAGTTACCTCAAGCATTTAGCTTTTTTCTATTTGCCTGCTGTGCTTTAGCAGCAGTAGCCAGTGAACACACTGGGTCCTTTTTACCCCATTTACACATCAGCAGTGAAAAATTACCTACCCAGTCTTGCCGACAACCCCCTCAGATTCACAAAATTACCACAAGCTGTGTGTTATCTTTGGGGATTTAGGGATGTGGGAAGAAAAAGTTGGTCTACTCTCTCACTTGGCTGCCCTCTCAGCTTCAGCAGGAAGAAATGGTGAACCTAGAGTTAACCCTGAAATCTTCCCTCCTACTCCCTCTCCCACCCAGGTGATGAGGAACATGTCCTGCCTCGTTTCACATTTAAGTTAAGTCAGGTTTATTTGTATAGCCCAATATCACAATAGAGTAGTTTAAAAGGCTTTACTCCACACATCAACGGTTCCCGACCCAGCCTATGTTCTCTATGACAACGAGGAAAAACTCCCTATAAAAACCTTATTTAAAAGCAGAAAAAAATGGAAGAAACCTCGGGAGAGGCAATTCAAAGAGACACTCTCTCTCCTTTAGGGAATTTAGGAAGAAAACAACACAACTCATTCACTCAGCTTGATTCCTCCTGGCACGTGGCCAGCCTCAGGTTACTTGTCTGCTCTTCAGTCCACATTACAATTCTAAACTGGGAGAAAATAAAAAAAAAATCTTTCCTTTGACAGCTGTGTCAGGCTCATCAAGTTGCCACAAGCTGCTGTCCTGTGGAAATTGAGGAAGGAATGTGGATTGTAAGGAAAACCCTGCAGAGTATCGTTTTGCATGCCCTCTTCAGGTGTTACCAACACAAATCCTGAAATGAGGAAGAAAACTGAAACCCTCTGTCTCTGCTGGTATGTTGTGTGTAGTAGTATACTTTATGGTATTATTCAGTGAACCTCCCTAATCTTCTGTCACATGCTAGCAAAATGTTTTTCACTGTAATGTTGCAAGGACTGTTTCCCTCAAGTCCAATAGTCAACTGTTGCATAGGAGGCACACTGGCTGAGCAGTCCTTTCATTTCTGTGCCCCCACCCCTCGTATAATCAGTCTGTTCAGTCTAAACAGTGAAGGGGGCTCACAGATACTTGATCACTTTCTGACTTACAGTATGTCCCACAGCTGATCCCCCACCTGTTTTATCAGAAATAGAAGAGGTGATGACTACTTCAAGCTGTTTCCACCAGTTGCTTTTGGTCATGCTGCTAAGCTGGGTGCTATCCTCACAGTGGCAGATAAACTTATGGTCCACCAAGGTTTAAGTGCTGTTGTGGTGGAATTGGTCTTGATTGCCAGACAAAGGGTCTTTATTTTGGAGACTTCCTGGTTTCCAGAAAGACCAAAACTCAGATACGCTGATTACACTGATTGGCATAATGCTTGAGTCACTTTTGTACAAAAGAATTAGGCTCCTAGAAGACCTCATTGTCATGGCCTAGTCCTCAGACCTGGCAGTTTTTCACACTTTTTCTTCCATCCGTCTGAACATAGCAGCCCAAATGTTCTTTTCCCCAGTGACTTCTGGCTGTGGTGCCCATCAGGAAAGATGTAAGACAAAGCAAAAACTGAACAGTGAACACATCCTTGTTTGCAGCCTGTCTTACTTTTTCTGCTTCTGATACCTCCCTCCAGCCATGATTGGTCTAAAATATCACAATAAGTACTTACAGGCTGTTTAAATGTCAGTATCAGTAAATGAAGCCAATAGACATGCAGATGAGTTTTTCTAAAAATGCTAGTGTAGGTAAGCTAGCAAATTGTTACTCTAACAGCAGAGGAAGAAGTGAATGAACCAAAACAAAAGTTCACCTCTGCCCATTGACCCTTCACTGGTGATGCAACCAGCTGTATGATATTTGGACCAGTTACAGCCAGGGAGATGTATCAAAAGTTTGCCTTGGGAGCCTGAGGCTTGAGCCTTGCAAGACATCTTGTTGCCCTAAAAGTTCAACTTTGTATGAAGTATACTTGGGCGCTCCCTCCAGTTTCTCCTGGAGTATTCCCAGGTGCATCTAGGACAGCTGGGAGATAAAATTAATGTCTCTGATAAATTCTGATATACATTCACCACAGGATCTCCTCCCAGTCAGTCATGCATGCAGTACCTCCAAAGGGAGGCTGCCAGGAAGGATCCTTGTGAGGTGCGTGAACCATCTCAGCTGGCTCTACTCAGCGCAAAGGAGCAGCAACCTCACTCTAAGGTCCTCTGATGCTTACAGCTCATACTAGTTTGTGATTTTATGATTAGCATATTTTTAAATGGTTACTGTTTGATTTCAATGTTTAATACTGGATATCTAAGTAATGACCTCTCAGTTGGGTTTTCTACAATACAACTGGACACTAAGTAAAGTTAGACCTACAAAAGCATACTTGATAAAAACATACATTTTAAGAGGAAAACTGCATAAAATATTTTTTTTTGTACAATCGTGCTAGTAGCCCATGAAGATAGTTATGATAAGGATGAGTGTAATGATGCTGATAGCAGTAACGGCACAGAGGAAGTGGGCCAACATTTGAGCACAGTGAGCAGAAAATGGCCAATATATTTTTTTACATGTGTATTTTGTTAGAGAGAAAATGGGTTTAGAGTGGAGGTCATCCACTGACAGGAGGTCAGTTTAGCTTGAAACCGTGCGTGATGCTTACAGTGGTTTTTCACTCTGAAGTTACTGCAGCTGCAGTGACTTAATGCCAAAGCTCAATGTGCTGACTGACATGCAAAGACTGAACATCAGAGCTGGCCAATAAAAACAACGAGATGGAAGGGTAACTGATGACAAACATACAGTGTACATATGAGCATATTGTAGCCATGCATTCAGACTCGATTACATAATGCTGGTGTAGACAAAATTAATCTATAACTTATGATTGTAACAGAGAACACAAACCTATCCACTTTGGTAGCTTCTTCTGCTGCTCATATTGGCTTCAGATGAGGAACCTGTTTACACCGTACCATGCTAAGATCAGAGAAGGATTTTAATTAATAACTTGTACTTTAAGTGTTATGAGATCAGAAATGGAAATGTTATATTTGCAAATTATACTGCTGCTACTTTTGAAAGACATTTAGTTCAAAATTTATGAAAGCTGACAGACAAGCCAGAGTTCCATTTTAATGAGAAATACAGAAGCTGTGGAGACATTAACATTACAATTATTAGTTACTTTTTGTTTCCAGTCAAAACAGTGAAAATGGATTTAAGTAATTACACATATCCTCATATTTGGATTTTGATTGATTTTTTTATTACTTCGCTCAGACTTTGTATTTTGGCATGCACAGCAGTCTATTCCACAATCAAAGGCTGAGCCATAAGTTAGTTTCTAAGTGCAGACTGTCATGTAAAGCATCTGCCTCAGGGTTTCCAACAATTGTCTAAAAAGAAATTAACGACTTAGCATTGCTCAAGATGGAGGGGTAGGCTTTTCAAACATATTTGTTGGCATTTTGTTGTCTCTTTATTCTTGTTCTGTATCCAAATAAATAAATAAATGTAACGGCAAATGTAAAAACTCTGCATCATTTAGAAAGCAAGCTGTATATTTCAAACATTCAAACTTTCTCTGCAAAAGCTTCTTGGAAGAAAAATGTATTAACAGGAAAAAAGAAATTTATAGACTACTTTTAAGTTGCACCGGTTTGGAACCATCACATGCTGACCACAGGCCTTTCCACCAGATGAGCCTCATCTGTTCAAGAGTCTTTCTTTAAAAAGGAATATAATTTGATATCTTTATTACTATAAGTACATCAGTGTTGATATTGTTTGGTTACCCATGGTGATCACGAGGCTAGAATTGATATTTGCCTTATAAGGTTACTTCAAGACCAGATGCAGTATGAGAGAGATGATTTAGAATACACAGTTACCTTGATTTTTCGCTCAGCGGTAAGCAGTCGCTTCACAATAAGAACAACCCAGATTTAATTCTGATCTATCTCTGGGTGATGTCTGCATTTTCTCCATGTGTTTGTGCAGATTTTCTCTAAAGACAGAGATAAAACAATCAGCTAGACTGGAAGAAAAGGAGGAGCATAAAGTATTTGTACAAAAATGCACAGTAGAGGATCTCCTACGCATGATCTGAATGGCTTAAAAAGCAAATGTAAATGTTCTATTCATAAGAGTTTTTGCATGTTGAGTGCCTAAAAGTGCATAAAGTAGTAAAGTGCAGGGGTTTCATCCTCATTGTTCATATATCAATCAAACATACACAGATTTTCCTACTGGATCATTCAGTATAAAAATGTACTGTATCTTCCTCTGTGTTTACCTGATGGGGTTGAAATGTTGAACTTTTGGCTACTACACACTTCAATATCAAATTAATCTTTTTTTTTTTTTTTNTTTTTTTTTTTTTTGTTGAGAAGTGGCCAGGTGGACTGGAATCTCTACAACGCCCAGATATGTGAATGAGAATGTCAGTGCTCCAACAGTCCTCTGATTTTGCTTTATTTTTCAATATAAAGCTGGACATTTACTATTACCTTGAAATCAAATATATAAAAAGATTTTCATGCAGATTCGTTGCACAGAGAACAGTGGTATTGTGGACATTGTCTTCTTCTGGAGATATACAGTATCGGTAACTATTTAAAATATATCAAAACCAAACTGCTGAATTAGCATCACTTTAGTATTAGTGGTGGTTGCATGTTTCTTGTCTTTTGGATGTACAAAGAAAGGGTCAGGTCATATGTGACATTTATCCGAGCATATATTTTAAGCTTTCAGATCTAGATCAAGACCTGGATTGTGCTAAATTGCACCTATTGATATACCATCCTACACAAGTGTGATTTTTTTTTTTTTTTTTTTTTCCCCCCTCAAAACCAACTCCCACCGACCTACAAAATGTCATTTAAATCTGTCTGAGATCTGCCTGAGTCAGACAAATGCTGATGAAGACACAATTTTGGTGGTGGAAGATTTTTAACTTTTCAGAATCAAAGACTGATCAGGTCATGTTGTTACTTATTTTGCAATGTGTTTTCTTCAGCACGCAAACTAAAGAAGATTGGACAACTGAAAAACCCTGAAGAAGATCATCCTGTACAGGAGTCTGCAGACGATGTCCCGAGTATCTCTCCTAAATCTAACCTGGACTTCCACTCCCAGCTGGTCTTCCTAAACATCCTGGAGTCCATTGAGCCCGAGGTGGTCAATGCGGGACACGACTACAGCCAGCCAGACTCAGCTGCCACGCTGCTCACCAGCCTCAACGAGCTTGGAGAAAGACAACTGGTCAAAGTGGTCAAATGGGCTAAAGGTTTGCCAGGTACTGTATGACTCTCTGTTGTTTAAGTCCCCTAGGCCCTTTAAGTGCAGAATTTGCCACGTTATGTCACATTTAATGATGCTGAAACTTGTCATCAGGTTTTAGAAATCTACACGTGGATGACCAGATGACCGTCATTCAGCATTCATGGATGGGAGTAATGGTGTTCGCTTTGGGATGGAGGTCATATAAGAACGTCAACGGCAGAATGCTTTACTTTGCTCCTGATCTGGTGTTCAATGAGTACGTACAGCATTCAATCCTTACATTTATATATTTTCACTAAAATCATCTGATCACCATGGTGTTCCAGGTGATGTCATTCATTACACACAGCCCACTTCCTCTTTCTCTCTTTCTCCATCTCACTTTCTCATGCACAAACACAAAGAAATATTGAGAATTTCATAAACACAAAGCACAAATGGAATGGTTTCAGGATTTTCATTACATTCAGCTTCTTCCTTGGGTATTTTTTTGTTAATGTGAGATTAAAGTAGGAACATTAGTTTTCAGCATTCAGACTTTTGTGGCTCTGGTGAATGAGAGTGACTCAGATGTGAATATTACTGACAGACTACAGCAGTGGTAACGTTTTTCAGCTCAGGAGTATAACAGGCATATTAGTGGTTATACCAAATGAAATATGTTTATTTTTTATAAAGTTTAATTACTGCAATCCAGGGTTCAAATCCTTAAAGTCTTTGAGGAGTCATATCCAAATAGAGTAGATGTTCAGTTCAGGTCAGTTTCCTTGGGCCATCTAATGAAATAAACATTACAGCTGCCATTAAAACTCTCCACAACTATACAGCTATGCATCCTTTTAATACATTTTATGCATATATTTCTATTCATACATAGGCTCTCGCTTGATTTGCTGTTTATCAGTCTTGAAAGGAAAATTCAGGTGATTTTGCATGTTTAAGCCCAATTTATACAATCCACATACACGTTACTTTACTGATAGCCATTTCCCAAAACATACTCCTGGAGCGGGATACTTTAGATTTGTTTTTTCCTACTTCCATCGGTTTCAGTTCATTGCTGTACGCTATAAAAATCAACTTGTGTCTTTGACAATGAACGACAAAATAGTCAAAGACAGCTTCCTGCTACCATCAGCGGACAGGAACTATTTCATTCATGCTGTATGTCACATTTGGTGGTAATGGGTCCAATTGTGTAGTAATAGAACTCTAAATCATATTTTATTAAAAGGCAGAAAGTCGTGATATCAGTACAGCTGATATGTTAATCACATTTAGCAAATGTCAGTAATGTCCTCATGAAACCAAACTAAGGCACATCATATTTTGACTTTTGCCTTATTATAGTAGGTGGTACAAACTTTAATAATTAATTTAGATTTCAATGTCTAACTACCATCTTTATGGGAATGTAGTTGGTAGAAAATCATAAAATCATACTAAGTATTACATGTCATAAATACTGTATGTCTGCAAAGGGCAGTGGTGGTCAGAGAAACAGGCTTGTAATTAGAAGGTTGCTAGTTTAATCCTGGACCAGCAGAACAGACCTGTGAGGGGAAGTAAATGAGCCCTTGAGCAAGGCACCTCTAATGCTAAAATGGAGCTGCTTTGTGTCTGAAGTAAAACTGTGGTTACACAGTGTAGCTTCCAGCTGTTATTGTATCTGTGTGAGTGTGAATTTGTAAAAATAACCACCCAGAGAGTTAAAATAACTCAAGTGATGACCAACTATCCATTAATGGAAACTTGCTTCTCAAAGTCCATTTGGCAAGATAGCAAAATTACTTTAAGCTATTGAAAAATAATTACATGTAAAATATAGTATTTGCTATTAGTTGTCTCTAACGCTGCCTGGCCCATTAAACCATCACTGTGCAGCTAATAAATGAGGGAATTTCAGTTTTGCGAAGCTTTTCCCTCCCTTGGCCCTTCATTCTTCTTGAATGGACAAAGTATTGAGAAACAAATTATTATGTAAATACCAGCAAAGTTCTTGACAAAACGAATAAAGTTCATGAATTCAGTTAAATTCCAACTGTGCACCTCAGCAAATCTATTAGTTTGGATTACTCATTTTATATCTACACTAATGCATTCCATCCAGCTCTTTGTATTTACCAACTTTTTATATACTCATATAAACCTTTTTGTGACATTCTCACATAACCAGTAATTTGGTGTATTACTTTTCCAGTGTACTTCACTTATGGAAACCCAGAAAAAAAGTGCATTAGAGCAGCATTTGCTTCCTTTTTACTTACAGCTGCAAGTCTTAAAGTTTCTTCCCTCCATTAGTCAGACTTTAGTGTCAGTGGAAATGTAACAGTTGGAGTGGATTAAATGTGGCCAATCACATGCTAAACAACTGACAACGCTATTACACGATTGTACGTGATTTATTGTTATTAGTTGATCACTTTAAAGTCTTATTCAAAAGTATGTTTAACTGGATAATAAGATTTAATAAGATTTTTGATTTTTGTTGGCCCTCTGTATTTGCATAACTTTTAGAAATTGAATATTCTCAACACTTTGGAAAGGGCAGTTATACAGTATGATCATCATTAATTACAATTCATTTGTTTTGTTAATATCTATAATCTGCAAAGGCAAATTTGCTGAGTTTTTGAGGTTTTATGCTTTATTAGAACCAAATATTCATCAGCAATGGCATTTACTTCCTACATTAACAGAGACACTGCATTATGTTAGTTTATATATAGTTATTATGAAATTATATTTTAATAGAAATCAAGGAGAATAAATAAGTGTTAATTTGTTTAAATCCATTTTAAATAGTATTCAGCTCTGGGGAAAATTGTAATGTAAAAATTCATGTGATATTTTGCAAATCAGACAGAATGACAGTCTCTCCTGGTTTATGCTTAATGCAGATGCAATGCAAAAGTGAATGTGTCTCCGAAATGGATCATCTGCATGTGCTGGCATTCGTGGTTCTCACAATGACCATGCATTTCAGCTCCGGGACATTTGGTGGCACTGTAGAACAAAGCCACTCTTAAACAGCCCCAAGCATGAAAACAAATCCAGCGAGAATAGAAGTAGTTTCCAGTTTAGTCACCCACAGCAAAACATGGAGGCAGTGGAAAGAGAGTTGTTGTTGTTGTTGATTAACAAAGAAGAATTGCTGTTATTTGCATTAGCTGCAAGATGAGAAAGTTGTTTAATGTTGTTTGTTTTTTTCTGTCCCTCTCTCCCCCCCTTCCGCCACACCTTCCTCTTCCTCCTTTATGCCTGGCCAATCGTCGATTAAGGTGCATTTATGTCATACAAATGCCATCTCTGTTGTTTAAAAAACTGAGTGGTGCGCGACCACAGAGTAAGAGTAACCTTCAAAAGCCGTCTCCACGACCTGCTGTTTTGGCTGCAATTACATCACATTTTCTCTATGCCCATTGACACCATCCACATTAAGCATAAATCAGACAAAAGTCTGACGAAAAAGCAATACCACAATGCAAAAGCTTTGATCACAACATTGACTTGATTATATTTACAGCCAGTTTTTCATTAAGTATCTCCTTCAGCCTGTCTTTGTTTTCACACTTGGCTGAGTAACTGGACAGATTCAGGGTATCATGATTTTAACAACACTTTAAATAAAGTGTAAATCTACACCAAACCACACAGGGTGGAAAGTGCTGTCGTCTGCTCTTAATAGCTCAAAGTTCCGGCCAAACCCTAACAGTACATATTTGCCTTCGACAGTGTCAGGAAACAAAGTGCCAATGAATTCTGGCAAATCAATTACCAAGCAATTGATTTGGGTGTGATCAGGAATTTAATATTCTTTAAAGTCTAAATCCATATTATTGAGTAGTTTTCTATTGTTGCGAGTGGAAAACAAACTTAAACAGGAGAAATAAATTATTTATGTTACATTTAGTGGTGCATTTAGATTAAAATGCACTATGAGGTCATCAGCTTTATCTATATAAATGCATTTTCCTATCCTGAGTACTAATACATAATTTGTACTCTAATTTTATTTACATTTTGATGCCATAGTGCATTATTGCATATGATAAATTCCCACATGTAGTGTATGAGGGTTAGCTTTTACTTTGCATTGTTTCGTCAAAAAGCATCAACTTTTCCTCCCTTGTTCATCAGGAAATTGCCAGCAGATAACAGCTAAAAACTTCAAGTTCCAATGATAATTGGTTTTTCTCAGTTGTTGTGTTACCCATTGAGAGGGCCAAAAATCCACATTTTGGGACCTAGAGGAGATACAGTTGATTATCACAGTAGAAATGGATTTATTCAGTTGTTGTACAAGGTGTGGTGAATCAGTAGGTCAGATTTTGGGGAATAAATCAGAGCTGTTTTCTGGCTCTGTGAAGCCTGAACGTTGGACGATTTGAGCTGTTTGAAATAAATCTGGACAGAAAGTGTTAATGGACTGAAGTGCTCTCTATCATCCTTTGAATTGCTGCTTATCCTCTCCTTGAGAAACTGAATTAAGGAGGGATTGAATGATTGTTGGGCTTTTTGCCATCTGATGGAAAGGTGGAGGTGAAACAGAGCTGATATACCTCAACTTTATAAAATTCCACCATGACAGCAGCAACATTAAGCATACATTACTTTGGTTTTTACAAAAGTTGATTTAGGATCTGAGACTGATACATACAGAGCTAAGCAAAGGCTGTAAGATTTGTGTGGAAGTCAAACTCCTGAGGTGGTTTTGCATAACATGTGAGTTGTACAAGATGAACAAACCAGGCCAACATGCAGTGATTACTTCCAGGCTGCTGTACGTGATTGTGGTTTTGGCCTAGTTTAGCTCCCACCATAATCACCAGAGTTAGCCTCGCAGACCTTTACCTCTTTCAAAACATGAAAAAGTGTTTAGCTGGTCTTAGATTATGATATCATATCAGCTGTAAAGTTTTTTGGACAGGCCAGAATCAGCAGAAGTGTGTTGAGGTGAAAGAAAATCATGTTGAAAAAAAAAAGTGTAATGCCTCTGAGTGAGATCCTTCTATGTAAGCCTTAGAACTCATCAATCAACCCTTTTAAATGTGACACAGACATGGTTTCACATCAGAAAAGTACAGTGACTAACAGTGACTAAACTTATTTGTGTAGTTTCCCATTCAATTTCAATAATTCTTTAACCTGTTGCAATTAGCAACAACTTTTGTGCTTTTAATTAGTTTTGGAGCAGGAATCAGGTGTTTTTAATTAAGTAAGGAGCCAAATTGTGGAGCCTTTTAGCACTGATTACTGAAACATCCAATGACACTATGACAGCTCAAAACATAAAATAGTAAATGAACGACTACAAAAATGATGGTAAAATTAATATAACTTCTCTCTAAACAATTATATTTATTTTCAAATGCAAGATCGCAAAATGTGATATCATGACCTCACACAGCGAGGAAGTGCTTTGTTGACTGAACTGGGAGTCTGGAGTTGTCTGTCTGGAGCTGATTCAGTCACACCTGTTGCCAATTTAGAGAGTTAGAGGTGTGAAACAAAGAACATGAGCTATGGTGGAGTTTGTGGAACTATAAAATGAGATCTGTGTTAAGCAGAAATGGGTTTTCATACAACCATATTTAGTTGTTGGTAAGCTACAAAAAGCTGACTAACATGCAGTCTGGACATATTTTTACCTTATGGCTAATAAATAACTATGTATGCATTTAGTAGATACAGAGCAACATTAGCAACCCACTAGAATTCTGTTCTGATGAATGTGGGTCCACATTCATCATCCTTTTAGCTCTGTTTTTGCTTACAAATTCCTGAGAAAATGATCAGGGTCCATCCATCCATCCATTATCTTCCGCTCATCCGGGTCTGGGTCGCGGTGGCAGCAGACTAAGCAGACCGGCCCACACTTCCCTGTCCCCAGCCAGGCCCTCTAACTCCTTCTGGAGGACTCCGAGACGTTCCCAGGCCAGCCAGGAGATGTAATCCCTCCAGCATGTCATGGGTCTTCCCCGGGGCCTCTTCCCAGTTGGACGTGCCTGGAAGACCTCCCTAGGGAGTCGACCAGGGGGCATCCTTATTAGGTGCCCGAAGCACCTCAACTGACTCCTTTCGATGTGGTCTACAGGGTCTGTATACCCTGTATATAGCTGTATATCACACCAGCACCATACAACAGAAAATATATTGTCTATCTTTAATATAAACAGCTTCTTCTACTGCTGGAAGTGATAAGCGGCTACAATTTTGCAGCCATAAAACTAAACGTATGAACTAATTAGGCTAAAACCTAATGTTTCTTTTTTTAACCTTTTTAACCTGTATCACTGTGGAGCTGCAGAGTTGGGTGATCATTTTCTGTGAATGTCACAGTCATTTGGATCAATGTTAATATGAAATATATTGCAGGTTTAAGATTGTGTGTGAATCTAACACTACAGTTTAGTAGTTTTGCCCTTTAGAGGCGGTTGGTGAAAAGACTTTCTGAGCTGCTGTATGAGATTTCACATCAACTGTGTCTTTAGACTGTTGATGCAAATTTTATTAAGACAGAAAGGTCAGGTATCTGCTGAGACTGAGGATGAGACTAAGAAACTATGGAATAAGATAGTGTGAGTTGGTTTAAGTGCAGGATTGCTCAATAAAGAGTAATAGTGAGTGTTTGAGTGAATGTGACGGGGTGGTTTAAGGCCAGCGATACTTATTGTTCAAGCTTTTAGAAGTATCAATCACTGATGCTGTTTTACCAGTTGATTGCCACTGAGGACAAGTAGTGGTCAGAGCTGTCCTCTTATTTCTTATCATCCATGCAGAGTTCCTACATTACATGTACCACAAATAATCACCATCTGTCAGGAATAAAACACACATCTTCTTTGGCATTTTTCTCAGAAGCATGTCACCATTATATTATATACAGGCTGTATATAATAATTTTATTCACTGTTCTTTTTAAACCACATGCTGGAAACTGCCGGCAGACATTTCAAGACAGATGGAAATAGCATTTACATGCTATTTCCTGTGTGTTTTTTCTGTCTTTCAGGTTGTCCTCTGATTTCAAGATTAAACTGATTCCTTCTTACCTATATCACTGTACCTTTTTCTGATCCATAATGAAGGAAAATGATTTTGTAAGAGACAGTCAAATTTAATTACAATGCCATTTCCATTATAGAATGCTGAGGATCATTCAGTCATGAAATATTCCATCACTTTTTAACACTAAAATATGTCACTGAAATTCAGACCAGCTAGCCTATAAATGAAAGGAGCCTGTGTATCTTTTATTTTATGAGTTTGCTCCAGATGTCAAAGATCATACAACAGAAATATGTGCTGTAATAAAGACAATTTACTGCCAATGTCCCAATTACGCCATTAAGAGATATGAATGTGACCTCTAACATTACTTTTTCTTCAGCAGTCTTTCATTACAGAAAAACCTTCCAATGCATAAAACCATTTATCCCTTGTCACATGTGATTTGAACATTCCATTATCTCACATCTCATCATGACCTTTTCACATCCTCTTGCTCTTTGCTGCAGACATCGGATGCACATTTCCACTATGTATGAGCATTGCATACGGATGAGACATCTTTCGCAGGAGTTTGTCATGCTGCAGATCACTCAGGAAGAGTTTCTCTGCATGAAGGCCTTGATCCTCTTCAGCATTAGTAAGTTCAACTTCTTAGAGCGGTCAGTAGAATGATTTCCTTGTGCCGAGCAAAGGCAACCAAGAACTGCTACGCTTACAATGCCAGTTTTGATCTTATGAGATGAGAATGTATAGTAGAATCCAGTCAGTGCCTTTGTTGATACAGAGAACAAATCAAAGTCAAAATTACAAGCATATAGCCGAGTCTGTTCTCTGTTTCATCCAGTTCCAGTTGAGGGTCTGAAGAGTCAGAAGTACTTTGATGAGTTGCGGCTCTCCTACATCAATGAACTTGATCGGCTCATTAACTACAGAAGGACAAGCAATTGTTCTCAAAGATTCTACCAACTCACTCGACTCCTAGACTCTCTGCAGCTGGTGAGATTGTCTCTCATAACTTTACTTTGAATTTTTACACCTACCTGTGACTTTATATATTGTTGTTGCTTCAATTATTGTCCAAATAATACAGCATTTCTAAAAGGTGGCAGTCCATTCATTAGTCGATCATTTCAAATATCTGTTGCACTCATTTTCTATTTCCATTTTAAAAATCAGATGTTACATAATGCAACTACGTTCTCAGAGTTAAGGTTATTTCTCCACTCTGTTACAAATTCCACATGTACGGTGAGTGACCCCATGGTCAAGGTACATGGTTACTTGTTTGAGACACATCGGCTTGCTTGGCCACACAGGGATTACCTACAACAACACACCTGTATTAGCGTAGCATTGCTGACTAGATTGATCAGAAATTGACTCTGAGCAGCCTGAAGCTGGAGATATATCTTCATTCTGAAAACTTGGTTACATATGTAACCTTCACTTCTTTATCATATTGATCACATCTCTCCTCCCAATATATTCCACATCTACAGGATAAGTCCTTAAGACATCCTGCAAGGAGATGCTGCACCAACAAGACAAGCAGTTTACAAACACACTATTAATAAGCTGCAAGACTGGATGACTACTCAGGCTAGTCTGTAAGAGGGTAAGCTGACTAGAGAGACAGAACTGGTGGTAAAGGAAGTCACTAGCCCAGAAAGTCTAGTCATCTACCAAGGGGATGCATGCAGCACTCGCTCATTGAAGGAGGGTCTAGTTGCAACATCTAGGTGATAGAACCTTCAATGCCAATGCCCGTCCATTTATTTTTGTTCAAGCTAGAACTGAGATAGAAATGGTAGCATCAGACAACCCTAAAGGATGCCAAAGCTGTTCATGTTGAGGTGAGACAAAACCAAATGAAGGTGATCTGCAAAACTGGGTCACTCTTTGTCTTATCCTGCACCTGATGTGACAGCTGAGAACAGAGATGGAGGCCCATATGTTCCCCAGATGTGTATGTGGCCATTGCCCTGTGCAGCTTTGCAATCAGGCTACAATACAAATTCCAGGTTTGGAATGTTATTTCCTCCTATGTCTTTTCTTAGAGGTGGCTTAAAAGAGTCGACAAAGAATTACGCCAACAATTCCCAATACTGTTAAACCTTCATATGCGATGTTAATGTCCTGGTCTTGTTTTCAAACATAGCTTTACTCCACACATATACTTAATTAGGAATAACAGTCTTTATGAAAACAAGTATATTCTTCAAAAACTGGGTTAAAAACAGTATTTTATTGTTCAGCCAATTTGGTCACCTAAATTGTTTGCTGTATAATTACTAAATTTATTGCTGTTTATGGAATTTCAGTATCTTCAAAGTACTTTTTCTGTTGTCTTTAATGTCATTTCTTTAGGAGCTGTCATGTTGTAAAAGGGAACCTCTTTCTCATTTCCTGTTCCATCACTTGATATGAGGGAAGATAGTATGTATGTCAGCCTGCAGAATTTTTTGAATTTCTACGGTCTGATCTTTTTCGAAGTCACAATAATAGACAAACAGATAAATGATAAGTCAAGTTTATTTATATAAGCACATTTAAAAGCAATGGTTGCAAAGTGCTGCATATTTAGATGAAGAAGAATAACAAGAAGCAGCCACAACAGCCGGGATGACAATGAAACAATAAATAACTGAAACAACACAAGTAAAGCAAAGAACAAGTAAAAACAACACAAATAAAAGCAAATATCAAACCTCAGTCTGGTCTAAAAGCTAAAGAATAAAAATGGGTTTTCAAGCGGGTTTTAAAAGTGTCCAGTGTTAGTGAGGTCCTGATGATGACCTGATCANAAAATGGGTTTTCAAGCGGGTTTTAAAAGTGTCCAGTGTTAGTGAGGTCCTGATGATGACCTGATCACAGGGGAGATCAGGCCTTTGCAGTAGCTGCTCCTGAACTGTGGAACAGGGTCAGGCAGAACTCTGGAACAGGGGCAGGCTGTTCCACAGTTCAGGAGCAGCTACTGCAAAGGCCTGATCTCCCCTGTGCTTTAATCTGGACCTCTGGATAACTAGGAGCATCTGGTTCAGCAGACTTAANCCTGATCTCCCCTGTGCTTTAATCTGGACCTCTGGATAACTAGGAGCATCTGGTTCAGCAGACTTAAGTGATCTCATGGGAGTGTGCAAAGTTAAAATATCAGAGAGGTAAGATCAGAGAGGTTTCTTAAAGAAATAAGAGCGCTTGTTCTTGACAATACTGAAAACAAGTCTCTGTTCATGAATCACTGCAAAAAAATGTTCATTAAAGTTCACCATTGCTCCCTAAAAAAGTTGATCCATGGTTTAATTTTGCACAACACCACCTGGGTGTTCCACAAGACGTCTTGGACAATGTCAGAAGAGATAAAGGTTGAAATTCTTGACAGAAATCCACAACACTACGAGAAAAAAAAAAAAAAACACTGCACACCAATACCAAAACCTCATCCAAACTGAAGCATGGTGGAGGGAGCATCATAATTTGGGGCTGCTTTGCTGCCTCAGGGCCTGGACAGCTTAATGATGAATTTAAAATTGTATTAAGAAATTTGACAGAAGACTGTTTGGGTAGCGGTCCATCATCTAAAGCATGATGCAAGAAGACACTGATCAAAAACATACAACACTAAATCAACAAGAGGGTGGTTTTAAAAAGAATGAAATTAGTGTTTTGGAATGGCAAAGAGAGAGTCCTGGTCTTAAGCCAGCAGAAATGCTGTGGCATGACCTGCCAAGGACTGTTCATGCAAGAAATCCCACAAATATTGAGGAACTTCAGCATTTCTGTGGGAAAGGCATGGTCTAAAATTCTTCTGTTTTGCAAGTCTGATCCGCAGCAACAGGAAATATTTGATGGATTTTAATGCTGTTCAGTAAAAGTATTGAGAACTAAAATTGCTTATTAGTTCATGCAGACTGTTTTTCTGTTAAAAGGACTTACATGAAGACCAGACCACAATCAATGAGTAATTAATGTAGTCCAAAAAGAAAACCTCCAAAAGTTCACTAACTTTCTGGCCATGGATGTCATTGAAATTGAGTGGTTGAAAATATTTCTTGAAAAAAAAGTTTGGACTTTGTCCTTTAAATATTTATTAACAAATAAAGTGAGAGAAATTATATTCACGCCACTCCATAAATTTCACCCAGCTAATATCAGTACTAGATGTTCTTGTTTTTTAGACTCTGAGTTGTGTGCATTTATTTTGGTCAGGTACCCACACTGAGAAATTTTGGGCTGGCTCTTGATTCTGTTTATTTCGTATGATTTTTCATTTCCTGTAAATATTGTTTTTTTTATTACAGAAAAGATGGTAACAAAGATTTGGAAATTAATCTTGACTGATGGCAAGCATTTTCAGCTATATGTACATTTAGTAACTGTAGAATAAGTTTTCTTAAGGTCGTGAACATGTGCTCTTTTGTTTTAAAGGATCATACCAGCAATCATGCATGTTCCAGCCCCATTTATACAATCCACACATTCACATTACTGACAACCATTTCCCAAAGTATATTACTTTAGTGGTAAATTTTAGAATTTTTTCCCCCTACCTTCCAAACTGCCATTGTCTTCGGTTCATTCCAGTATGCTATTAAAATCAACTTGTAGAGACTTGAAACATGCTCGAGATAAATAATTCATCATAGTGAACACGATGTCTACTAAGTTTTTTGTCGAAGTAACTTCATTTAACCGATGCAACGCGGAGCTGCATGGAACACAATTTATTTTTCTACCAGGGAATATTGTCTGAGGAGAAAACAGCTTTTACTGAGAAAATAAAATTACCTTCCCTTCTACAATCTTTGGTTTTAAGGGAGGATGTATCACCTGAACATTTGATTTTGAACGATTAGGGGATTTAAAAAAAAACAAACAAAAAAAAAACAGGAATAACTAAAATATGGTTTAATGTTTTGTAAATTGTCATAAATGTAACATACTTATGCGTGTTGTATATATTGGGCTCAAACATGCACAATCACTGTTATGGTCCTTTAAACTTTTGTGTTTGATCAGAACTAATGCAAGTTTCTGCTTCTATGTTGTGTTGGTTGTGCTGGTCCCTACCGTGTTTATTTGTACCCTCTGGTAAAATTGCATGTTGTCATGTCACGTTTGCATAAAATCAGAAATGTTGAATTGAAAAAATAGAAACTGAAACGGCAAATAGAAAGAAATAGTGGAGCTTAAAGGGACCATACCGACCATTTTGCGTGGCATGTTTGAACCTAATATATTCTATTTTCATACATGTAACATTATTGACAATCATTTCCCAAATCATACTACTGGAACAGTGAATTAAAACTTTTTTTCCTACCTTCCAGACTGCCACTGGTTTCAGTTCATTCTGGTGCGCTATTAAAATCAACTTGTTGATACTTGAAACGTTCTTGGGATAGGTAATCCATCATTGCGAACAAGATGTGTATTCAGGGTTTTTTTCCGAAGTTACGGAATTTTAGCGTTTAAGCGCAATAAAAAGTGCAGATTGTTCTAAAAATGCTTCCTAGTGGTTCATTCAAATGCTGTAGTGAAGAACTGATAACGGGAAGCATTTTCAGATCACTCCATGCTTTTTTATTGTGCTTAAATGCTAAAATTCCGTAACTTAGAAAAAAAACTGAATACACGTCTTGTTCATGATGATGGATTACCTATCCCAAGAATGTTTCATGTATCAACAAGTTGATTTTAATACCAGAATGAACTTAAACCAGTGGCAGTCTGGAAGGTAAGAAAAAATGTTTTAATTCACCATTCTAGTACTATGCTTTGGGAAATGATTGTCAGTAACATTACATGTATGAAAATTGAATATATTAGACTCAAACATGCAAAATGGCTGGTATGGTCCTTTAAGTCTGATAATATCAAACTTTTGTGCTTATGGAAGGCAGATTGCTTTGTGATTCTGGTTAGACTCTGCGGTTGCTGCTTGCTAGTCTAAGAGTTTTTAATCTGCGCTCAACTGGGAATAACTGCACTTGTCGGTGTTAAACCCTCTACCTCAAGCAGCGGGGTCTAACCACGGGTTTTTCTGGAACCCGCGTGAGACTGAGATCCTGCTAGACTTTCTAGTTTTACACTCAGCACGGACTCGCCATTGTGCGTTACACTGTGCACAAGCAACACACGTAATGGAAACCCTACGACACACAGGAGAGAAAGAGAAGAACCGTAACTGGGAGACCACCAGAAACAGCGCAGGAGAGACAGACACAGCTGACCCTGGGAGCCCACTGAAGCACAGCCGTGAAATTAGTTTGCTTGTAAGGATAGAAAGAGATGATGCTGACACGCATACTCACACGCACTTTCACAGAACAACGTGGTTTGTTTGTCTCAGGTGATCAACCAGTGCAACGTCAGCACAGGTGCGTTATACGTGATGATTGGGGCGTGGCCGGACAAGCCAGAGTGTCTTAAAGAAGCATCCACTTACTGTGACCGTGGGAGACTGTAAACAGTAATATGTAACAGTCCACATTTTCTCATTCTTGAAAATAGTTGAGAGTGTCGGACATCCTCATCTATTTTATTCAGGCCACAGTGGAAAGGAAAATATGTGAGAACATGTGGGTGCGTTTATCCTGGACCACAAGACCTAAATACAATACACAGCAAAACACAGATTTCTCATTTCTACAAACAGTATATAAACGATTCATGCTGTGAGGATTTGAGCTGGTAGTTTGATGAATGGACTCCTGCCTTTTCCTGTTTCACTGATTCGTCTTCACTGATTTCCTGATTCTTCTGTTAATGGCTTATCTATGCTTTTATGACTGACTGTTGATTATGTGTCATTGCCAAATCTGAAATTTTACATCTCATTTGTTTGTCTTCTGTTACAGACCGTAAAGAAACTCCACCAGTTTACATTTGACCTTTTTGTCCAGGCTCAGTCTTTGCCCACAAAGGTCAACTTTCCCGAGATGATTGCAGAAATAATCTCAGTGCATGTACCAAAGATCTTGGCAGGTTTGGCTAAACCACTCTTATTTCACGAGTAGAAGGATTTATTATCATCTAAAGTGACTCATCTTTGCTGCCTCCATAAACTTCAACTAAGGCGATGTACTGTTTCCCTTCATCTTCGGTCTTATTTCTGTTTTGTACCCAGATTTTTTATTGCTTGTGATATTTTTTTTTTCCATTTAGCTGTAAGTGAGATTGTTTCCTCCAAACAGTTTAAGCTTTTATGTGAGGAGCTGCAAGGCATCACCTGCTGACAGCTCTTCTGTTTGTATCAATGGAGAGTAGAGGTGCAAATTTACATATGTATTAAGTCTGTAAATCACATGCACTGCAATTTTTAAGCTTAAAAAGCATCTTTTATAATGATGTTAAAAACAACACATTTCATTTGCTTCTAACATTTGTAATATACAGCCTGCAGCTGTCAACATTTCAGGTTTCTGTGAATTTGCTCATAGATCAAACTGATTTCTCATTGAGTTGAATAAATTTCTTTATGTATATGCTGCCTTCATCTGCTATCTAAAACTGATTCTGTTGTACATTCAAGTGCTTAAAGTTAGCAACTAAATGGCCCTCATGTAAGTTCATACCTCCTCCACCAAATAAGCCTCAAATGAAATTTGTCTTGTTCTGGCCTAAATAGCTGGCCTAAAGAAGGGGACAGGGATGGGGGGGTGGGGTACTTCTGTTAAGTATCTAACTTTCCCAAACCTGGTCAGCCAAAGTATATCTGATATTTCATTGAGATTGGTATGTTTCTTTTAAAGAAGTTGACAAAAAATATTGGAAACCTTCCTATCTTGCAATGATAAGAAGTAACTTTAAAAATTATTTGATCTATTTCCTGATTGCACTGGATTTTAATGAGTTCCATGGCACCACCCTTCCACCAAGTTTCATCAAAATCAGCTTTTGATTAATTCTGCTAGAAACAAATCAGACTTGTGATCAGCCTACAAACAGATGCAGATGCAAACATAACTGCAGAGGATATCACAAAATGGACCCTAAAACAGGGTGCTTGGCTGATATTTTACTTATTAAGCAGCTCTGTAGGCTGTGTGTTCTCACCACAAATCCAATTTTAGGCAGACCGGTTACAAGTCTGATATTTTAAACAGAAACAGAAAAAAACTGAATCCAGTCTTTTCTAATCACAAGTTACTTTCACATGTGGCTCAAATCTTGCTGCAGCTTGAATGGTTAACGACATAAACAGCAACATGTTTGCCACAGCTGTCACTTTAGTTTTATTAAGCTAAACTAACAAAAAGATTCACAAATCAATCAAATAAAGTATAAATAATAATTTAAAAAAAATAGGGTACGCAGAAGCTCCCATTGTGTCATCAGGTGTTAGCTGTGCCAGAAATATGTCAGCACAACTTTATATCAGATGTAAATTTTAGGTTGTAGCATCAAGTTTTGAGTATTAGCAAAGGTGCCCTATGTATTTTGGATATAGTAAGAGAAGCATGATGATGGATGTATTTGAAATTTTCAACATGAGGCCCGTTTTGATGAAAGGATAGCACCTGCACTGAAAATCTGAGCCAATAACACAGTTGGGAGGAAGCAGACTGATTTGATGGATTCTCCTGCCTTGTGACCATACTGCAGCTTTACTGCTGCTATGGAAGGATGAAGATAATAAATTTTATTTGAGGCATGTTGTTATTAGGTAATGAAAACTAAAAATTTGATTGGGTCACATCTGTCACATCTCAGCAACTAGGGCTCACAGACATTTTATTAATACTTTGATATATTGATAAGGACTCAGCACTTAACCACAAAATATTTCCAACAGCATTTGAAGGCAGCAAATAAAACATAAACATAATTGATAACAAAATAAAAATAAGCGGTGAAATGGGAAAACATTTGCCATTTATGATCCCATTATACAGTTGTGTACATTTTTTTTTCTTTTTTTGTAAGTGTTCGATGGACATATTTATTTGACAGTTACGGGTTCAAGCCAGGCTGTTTATCCTTTTTTTGAACAAAGTTGTCACAGATTTTTCACAGATAATTAATCCAAAGTCTTAGGAAAGCAGGATGTTGATATCAGGCAGAACAGCTTTCAGAGCCATTCAGCCAACCATCATCTGTTTTTAAAACATAAAGAAGTTTCACCTGAACTACACATGAAAATATCACACACACACACAGACAGTACGTACAATGTATAGCATAAAATGAAAAGTAAAACCATGAGATAGACTGTATATATGCGTTTGTTCTATGCTTGCTTAAATTACACTTTCCATACGTATCAGAAAGATTCACTTTAAAGATAAAAAGTGCTTCAGCATTTACACACGTTGCCTTCATAACTGGCCATTTTTCGACTGAGCCAATAATCTTCACAAAACACCGCATGCTTTCTAATCCATTTTCACTTTGAACCTGTTCTCATCATGCCAGCAGTAAACTGTACGTAAAACCATTTTCTTGCTGTTTTTTCATTTTGTAAATATGTGCTGGGTAATCTTCTTAAAGCAGGTAACTGGTTGAAGTGAAGTTGGAGAAAAAAAAATTGACTTTTCTTAAGAAGCTTTGATTTATTTTCGAACTGCACAACCTCAAAGTCAAATGAGGATTTTTAGATAATAAATTTTAAGACAAATGTAGAATCCAATCCAAAGACAACATGAGGTAGTAGCGTTAGGTTTCCACAGCTAGTTATTACCATTAATTTATATTGTTGCCAGTTATATCTTCCATCAGATACTGTATTTGATGAATGTTGCATGATTCATAAAAAGAAACATCAGTTCCATCCACGTATTCCAGAATCGATCTGTTTGTGATTTTTTCAGAAGTCAACTTGAACTGTCTTCACCTTTTTTTTTTTTTCATGTTATCACGTCACAGCCTGAATTCAGTACGAGGGGCTCTGATATAAATCAAATTTCTGGACTTTGCATGTGAAGATAAAGCAAAAGCATGTGGAAGACTGAAAGCAAAAGATTCTGTGGTGATTTAAAACCCAAAATGAATTCAAAAAGAAAAGCTCTTAACTCATCTACCTGTTGTACACAGCATGGTGCTGTGGGTGGCTCTTTTCCAGCCGCAGGAACTGGAAGACTTGTAAGGATTCAGGGAATGATGGATGGCACCTAATACAGGCAAAGAATCTAGATCAGCCTGCCAAAGATCTTAGACTAGGGCAATGATGTACATTTCAGCTGAAAACATGCAGCCAGCTCAAAAGTGGAAGAGTTTCAGAACAAGAATGTGAAAGTGGTTGTCTGGCTGAGTCAAACCTCAGAGCAGGATCCAGGAAAAGCTGTGGCTTGATTTTTAATATGGCTGATCACAGACACTTCAGCAAAACTCTGTTTAACATCATCGTTCAGTGGGTCGACTACTACAATGATCAGTTTTTGCGTCTCATTGAATCAAAAAACATAACCATGATATCAGGGCATTTTGACCAGATTGTTGACCAAAATTCATTCAATCGTTTTTGATTTCAGGCTGCAACTACAAAATGTGAAAATGAAGGGAGTTAAAAACTGAAAGCACTTTAAACACTAAACTTCAGCTATGTGATGCTCAGTGGTGCCTGAGACTTCACGTTAAAGTAAAGACAAATTATTTCTCATGCTCAGTAAAGGGAACATCAGAAATTTTACACAACAAATTCAGTTGATTAGTCTTGGGGAACACTGTTTACTATGCAAAAACAGCTGTAAAAAGGCTTTTGTGGCTGTAAAGGGGGAAAAGATGGGGAAACCTCTATGACATCACTTATGACTCTTTTCCACTGTAGGGCCTAACGGTTCTGAGCAGGGAGGAACGTTTTCCAGCTGGAAACAGTTTGGTGCTTACAAATGCTTACAAACCATGCCCAGCAGGATTTTCTTTTCTTCTTTAGAGATAGACAACCATGCTCAGTGCAACAGAACTGTTCTGGTAGGCAGGTGTAATGACGTAGGAGTTCACTGATTGGTTTACATCAATTTTGTGACTCCACAAAGAGAAATGAGACAGTGTTTTAATTGATAGCACAGTTAATTCATCTGTCCTCCAAACAATGCAGAAAAAAAATGAAAAAAGTGCAGTAATCTCATCTCCTAGTGGTTGCGTTTCCAAACACGAAATGTGCTGCTTTCACTTGCGTCACTTGCTATCTGGTTTTAGCAGCCCCTCAGATGGAAACAGAAATGGTAACCAATCCTACAAGTCCGGAGAAGCGCGAAATGGTACGAAGCAGCCCTAGTAACCATCCGGCCCTACCGTGGAAAAGTGCCTAAAGACTGGGTCCTGTTGGAGCTAGAAAAAGCTCCAAGTTTGAAAACTAATGCTGCGTTTGTTGTTCTCAGAACTGAGAAGTCGTACCTCAGAATTACGTAATTTATGACCACTGTGCATTCGAGCTAACAAAGTGAGACTCCATGGACCCTTCCATGAAAACTTTATTATTATTATTATTATTTTGCTCTGTTGGACCAAAAGAAGCTACTTTTAATGTTTTTGAGCAACTTACTTTTCAAAACGGTTACTGTTAGTGTTTTATGTTTAACCTGTGTCTGTATGCTGATTGATTAAAAAAAAAAAATGCTTCTAAATGTACATTTATAAATACAGAAATTATTGTTTACGATGTGAGCAGCCATATTGAAATGATGTAAATCTGAACTCAGGGCTGGGAAAGCTTCTCTGACTTTCCGTGTTGGAATTCTGACTTTTCCTGGTCAGAAGTCCGAAATTCCAAGTTCCAAGTTTGAAACAAATGCAGCACACAACCAGTACTATTAGATGAGTGCACTGAATTCACCAAAATGCAGTGGCGGGCCCTGCAGTTTACACCTAGGCCTTCAATGCGATCCTCTCGCAATTAAATCTAATAATAATAATTCTAATAAACTCACCATGACGCTATATGCTGCTATTATTCGACATAACCACCCCATATTCACAGTGACAGAACCTTTATCAAGTGGAATAACGTGATTTAACACGAGGATCAACACCTATGTCAGTTACAACACACTAACTGCAGAGACGTGAATAGGATGTGGCATTATTACGGATTATGACAGGATGCTGCATCACATATAAACATGGCATAGCCTAAATCAGTGTCATTACCAAAGAAACAAGAACTCACAACAACCATCACATTTACGCATAGGACCAGGGAGCAAGCAAAAATGCCGTAAAACACAAATAACACAAGAAGGACTCAACAGGCTTCTCCACAGATTCCAGCCAAATAAAAATCCATCAAACTTACCAAAGCTGCTCATCATCTGAAGATAATNCTCCACAGATTCCAGCCAAATAAAAATCCATCAAACTTACCAAAGCTGCTCATCATCTGAAGATAATGTCCATCCTCCTTTCTGTCTTCATAAAGAGTTTAACGACACGGTTGTACAGTACATCAGTGCGTTTCAGTTCCAAAATGTGAAAAAAGCGTTGTCTGTTAATTCATTTCTTCTCCTCCTTCAGACAATGTGCGTTAAAAAAAACAACAGGGCTAAGTAAAAATCGAAACAAAAAATCTAAAGCACTATATCTAAAAATCTAAACGTCAAGAAAGAAAGTTTAAATAAACATTAATGCTCCGTTACGTGCTAGCTAGGTTTACTTGCGTTAGCTAAGCTAACTGGCTCTCTTCTTCTTCTAATGAATTTCTGGCAGGCTGTTTAGCGAAGTAGCATAATGCTCTACTCCGATGACGTAGGCCAAGACCAGCTAGAAGGCCCTGTGTGTAAAAGAATATGCCCAACACGGCAAACTCGAAATGTGACTAGTTAAAATATATGACAATCAACAACATCGTCCCATTTGCTTGAATAGCAGAGGGGATTCACTCGAGATTCTGAAGGCCTCAAGCTAGATTTTTTTTTTTGCCTGGAGACAGCACAGGGGGGAAATCTGATTGGATAAAAGTTCTAATTTATATGAGCTGCACTGGAAGCAGTGCAACTGAGGGAGAGAGTACGTAGCAATGAAATGACGTTAATAACAAAACTGATCGGAATGAACTTTGTAAAATATATATAGCATTAATAAAATATGTATTAAATTATAAAAACAGAATTTGATATTCTGACAATCTCTAGGCCAGCAGAGAAGGCCTTGCTGGCCCTGACAGCACACCACTGCCAAAATGGTGTAGGAGTGGCTCCAGTTTTCAAACTTGTAGTCTAGCACCGCCAGCAGGAAATTGACGGAAACTGACCCTTGTGATGTCACAGAGGTCATTTTTCAGGACTTTGCACAGCACCTTCTACAGCCTCAAAAGCCTAAATGTCTTTAAATAAATAAATAAATAAATAAATAAATAAATANCACCTTCTACAGCCTCAAAAGCCTAAATGTCTTTAAATAAATAAATAAATAAATAAATAAATAAATAAATAAATAAATGGCCTTTTTCATATGCTGAATAGTGCCCTCCAAGACCAATACACTAAATTTGATGTGTAAAATTGTCAGAGCCGCCCTTTAAGATTAAAGGAAATCAAACATTGTATTTAACTTCTGTAGCTTTTTCCACATCTTTTAATAAGTTTCAATTTCTTAACTGTAACTTCAACATTTTTGACAATCCCATGTTTCCTGTTGATGCATGCATCTTGTGTTTGTGGATGTATTTCTAACTTTACAGAGGGCAGTGCATGGACAAACATTTGTGCCTCCGATTACCTGTTTGTTGTAACATTGTTAATGGTAAACCATTGACAGCATCGTCATTATTTACCCACCAGAAGGCATGGTGGCATTTTGTTACTGTACAGTGATCAGTGAAGTATAAAAAATAAATTTCACAGTATTTTTGTAAATGATTCACTCCTAAAATTCAGCGAAGCTTTAAACTGCTGCATCTGCACTGGGGTTTTTTAGATCGTCTAAATCTAAACCAACATTTGTCTTTTTATAGAGTGTGTTCTGTGTAAAAAGGGATGAAAATATATTTGCTATGGAACAGCACAGGTCCACCACTAATTATGTCTTTGACATTTGAATAAAAGTATCTGCTGTCATTGGATGATTAAGCAGCAGACAAATATAAAACTGAAACTACTACAAGACATCACAAGAGACCAATGCTACAGTATATTTTGCACTTGCAAAAACAGAAAGTAATTTGGATTTTACTCTTTAAGAAAGCACACCATGTTTTGATAAAATTCAGGTTTTATATTATAGAAATAGATAAATCACACCTTACATTTCTTGATTTGCACTATATTGTAAGATTGTTCTGCAAAATGAAAAAAAAAAAATCCTTCAGTTTACCTCTGGCCCTGAATATATTTTTAAATATTCAATAGCTGTAGCTTTTTGTCAGTATGTCAGTGTATCACACGTCAATGAGCCACCAGGTTGCCCTTTAATACTCTTGCTATTCAAGTAGGCTACATTATGAGCCCAGTGTACTGCATCTTAACCTGTTCTTTGTACATGCTACAGTAACTGTATATATTGATTAGTTGAATGTCTGTTTTTAGTGTCTAAAATCTTTGAGTCATTTCTTGTATGATTTATACCTTTTGTGATGTGTGTTTTTCAAGGTGTTTTTCAAAAGTGTAAAGCTGTATCACCTTTTAAATGCAATTAAAATAATTCTGACTCTCAAGATGGAAGAAAAGTTTTGATTTTTACACCATAAAATAGTGAATCTGTTTGTCTAATTCTTCTTTCATCATTGCTGCTACACCCTAAAAAATATTTTGTGCAGCTTCCCTCATCACTTTATAAATGCATAGCTGCTGACTAAAAATTCAAATTTTTTAAATTTCATTACACTTTTAGAATTGACAACTTAATTTTAATGAGATGTGATGACGCGATAATAGTGGTAATCACCTCAACTTATATTTATGAGTTTGAACTCTAATTTGTTTATTTTATTCATAAAACTTAAAAACAAATGTGACATTGTGGTGACAGATCAAATTCATTAATTTTTGATTTCAAGTCCCACCAACGATTTAACTTCCTGCCTTGTGAGTTGGGTGACAAGAGACAAGTTCGCATCTCTCCTGATGTGAGCTTGTCGCTTCTAATAAATGTCTCACCTCGTGGGTGTCTCTCTTGGTGTGGGCATGTCTGTCCATTGTCTCTCCCCTCCTGTGGGTGTNCCTCGTGGGTGTCTCTCTTGGTGTGGGCATGTCTGTCCATTGTCTCTCCCCTCCTGTGGGTGTGTCCCTCCAATTTTGGAGTAATGTAGATATTTCTCTCCAACTGCGGGCATGCCTCTTCCGATGTGGGCAGATTTGTCCATTGTAGGCATTTCTCTGGTGATGTGGGCACGTTCTCTCCAGTTTGGGTGACATGGGCACTGTCTCTATCCCCTTGTAGGTGTGTCTCTGCTGATGTGGGCATGTTCATGGGCTGATCAAGTGGTTGTGTCTCTCCTTTGTGCATGTTTGATCCAATATGGTTATGTAGATGCATATGTCCCATTGTAGGTGATGGTGGACAGGGAGGTCTCTCTATCATTGTGAGCGTGTCTCTTCCAATGTCCAATTCTCGGATTCAAACTTTCGTCCCCCAGGTGTTAAAAGGGTACTTTACCGCTGCAGCATGGCACAGTGCTGACCATTTAGCCAGGTGTTTATGCTGATGTGGTTGTGTCTCTCCTCCCCTTTGGGCGTGTCTCGTCAATGTGGGCGTGGCTGTCCCATTGCAGGCATGTCTCTGCTAGTAAAGGCATGCTTTACCGCTGCACTCTGGCACAGTGGTAAACGTTTAGCATTTAAATGTAGAGGAAACGCTAATTCATCTTAATCTAAATGGTTTGTTGCATCTACTAGTTTTAACAGATGTTAGCACAATGCAAAAAGGTTGATGCACATTGTTGCATTGATTTTGTTTGTTGAGGATACACATTATTTTTTTTTAGAGTGTAAATGCACACTAAATGCACACTGTCTTCTGACTTACATAGCATATATTTATACATACACTACAAGCCAGAAGTTTGAGGCCACCCACAGATTTAGCATGAGCAGACTGTGTAGCAAGTTAATTGCAAAATGATCTGGGAGAAGGCAGACAGCAGGCAATTGAACAGAATTTTAAAATGCATAAGCAAGGGAGCTGGAACACAACTGGAACACAACTGTGATCTTGTTGACAAATTCTTCTTGAAAACCAATTAGTTAGTTTTTATGTAACAAATTAGTTACATAAAAATTAATTAGTTTTTAATGTAACTACTTTATTTTATGTATTTATTTTATTTTATGTATTTTTGTCATTTCCCTTGCAATAAATTGTAAAACAAAGTGTATTGTTGATTTTTATTTATTTATTTTTAATCTGGGGTTGGCCTCAAACTTCTGGCCTGTAAGTGTATGTACAGTATTTGACATGATTTTGCAAGTCAGACACAACAACCACAAATACTGCTGATCTATTCACAGGTATCATGAAAGTTGATGTCATTATTGTTGGGATTGTTTTGGGTGATTAAATGATGTCAAACTGATGGTATTTTTATGTTTACTGAAATAATTCTTACTTACTGAAAAAAATAATAGTTTTCACATGTCTGGGCAAAACTGGAAATCAATAGTTGTGCTGTGACTATTGGGATCTCTCTCTCTCTCTCTCTCTCTCTCTCTCTCTCTCTCTCTCTCTCACACACATACACACACACATCAAGCATCAAGGAAAAGCTCTGAACTGGTGGAAAAAATAGAAGAAACCTTGGGAAGGATTACACAGGAGGACATTCATTTGCAGACCAGACCAGTTTTAACAAAAGCACATAAATGTTATGGAAAATATATTGTCAACAAGAAAAATAATATGTCAGAGTCCTAAGTCCAACCAAGTAGTGTGCTACCATACAACAAACACTAAAGTAAACTGAAAAATGTCAAATTGAAATTTTGGCATAAATTCACAAAGCAAGCAGCAACACAGCTTTGAAAATGAAGATCCCTGCAACACAACATTCAGTCCAAAGCCTTCATCATATTTTCATTATAAACTAAATAATGAAAATATTGAACTAATACTTCCTTTAACAAGAAAACTATTCTTTATTCTTGCATATGTTTCTCTATTTGGGTGTCTTCTACTTGGCTCCATGTTAAATCACAGTTGATCAAGGTCATCAAACTGGCAAGAAATCAGCAAGGTAATTTGCATGGACCCATGATGCAGGGGATTCATCACTGTCAAGGCTGGTATAGCTGCAAGAAGGCCAGGTTCACTTTGGGGAATAAAATGTGGAATGAAAGGGGGCTTGAGTCTAGCTGGCAGTGAAGGCTGGTGTGTGTTGGAGGAGTTGATGACATGCTGAAAGGGAAAAATGCTGAAATGTTAGATTGCAAACAGGCTTGTAATAGAGACAGACGTTTCCAGAAGCCCAGCTTTCTTAATGTGTCAGTGCTTGAGCCAAAATGTAAAACTGCAAATGTAAAAACCAAATGCATATAAAAATTAAAGTATGCAATGAGTATTGCATGTTTAGTTTTTTTTTTTTTTTTTTTTTTTTTTTTTTTAGATTATTGTGACTACATTCAACCCCTGAATACACCAAGGGAGGGTTTGTTACACGTTTTCATTTGGACTGATGATTTAGATGAGACTTCTTGAAGTCATAACTGAGTGGCATTTTGAGAGCATCTTGCCTCTTAAATTTTATGTATTTCCTGTTAAAAGTGCATATTTGGCTGGGACATAAAGGACCATTCACAAGTGTGAACCATCTGCATATCAGTTCATGACAGAGAAGCTGTTTTATTTGAATAGACTGGTGGTTTTCTAAATTCTGCATTACTGGCTGACAGTTTTATTTACAAAAAAGACACTTAAGTTTGCTTGAAAGTAAAATAAATGCAATTTTGACTCAAAGTAGATACAGAAAAGAACAAAGAAGGTCCCCATACATTTACCTCTGTTTTAGTACAGTATGTGCATGCTGATGAACACTGATGCACATGTACACCATGAGCACAATGATGATGTGATGTACATTACAGCCAACTGCAAACAGCAGTAATGCATAGAAGAATGCAAGCTGAAGTACACAATGCAGGTTTCAAAATTTTAAACCAAAAGATGCAAAACATTAAAAGAAAGTAAAAAAAAAAAAAGAACCCCAAATACACAGGGTACCTTGATGAAAAGAAGAAACATATTACACCTGGGCATATAAAAATTCCAGCCAATATTAAGTGGACAGCTCTGCATTCTCAGCATGTGTTTAATGTGGGATGGATCCCACAGGGTTCAATGTTGGGCCCCATTCAATTCCTCCTAGTTATATTCTTCTGGCAATTTTTTATTTATTTAAACAAACATATCATGTTAACAACAGTTTATACCTTCATGACAGAGTGAAGAATCAATCAGTCAAGCCACTTTTAAGAACTCCTCACAAAGTGGCAGTCAGAGTTTGTTAAATGTAGCCAGATGATTATTGTATTGAAGGCTCGTCTTATAACACAAGCAGGATTGCAGGTCTTTTGACGTCCTATGAGCCTGAATGCAAGACAGAGCGATAAAGTATTTAGGTAAAAGATGTCAGACTGTTTCTCTAGGGGCATTGCATTCACAGAAAGAGACCCATGCCCACAAACAATGAGACATTTTAAGAATTCTTCACGTTTTATTTTCCATTCTGAAAACATTAGATTAATCAAGTCAGATTTCTCAAACCACTGTAAATTAAAAAGATTTTTAAAAAAAACAACAATAATGGAGTGTTGCTCATCTCACATACTGTAACAGAATCAGTTTTGTTTCCTATCTGACCTGCTTTTCAATCCCAGTCATTCATCAGATATGCAACAAATTCAGGAAAATGTCAAGGACTCGCCTGTACAAGCTGAGTTACAATACCTACATCAGGCACAAAGGTGAGGGAATGTACAGTGACAAAGGAAATTTATATGTGTGTTTTCTTTATTGTGTCAATATTGTTGTTATGTATCACACTGGAGATTACAACTAAACTGACTGAAATATGGAACAGTTTAGCAAGAGTTTTTGAAAAATGTCATTTGAAAATGGATTTAACATTAAATGACAGGTGTCTCAAAAGACATACAGTTACTAAAATTTGGACTCAGTCATTTTAGCAGACATAATTATTCTAAGAGATGTAGCTCAATCTGCTTTTAATTCATCCAGTTCCTAGAAAAATATCAAGAACTGCTAAAAAAAGAAAAAATCATTATTATTAGTAATTAATGAATTTAACTAAAATACAGGTTTGACTTTGGTTGAACTCTGTCAGCGGCACGAGTGTTTTTGTATGTTTCAGTCCACTGACTATAAATCATATACACATTATTGCTAACCTATAAGCATAACATATGGTTTTAGATTTCTAAATTGTTTGTGTTCCTTCTTTCCAGCTGGTTTCCACTTACTGCCCCATTTAAAAATCTACTTTTAGAGAGCTTAAAAACTTGCCAGGCAGTCAGTCATCACAATGAGCATCATGTCAGCTTTTATTTGTGTATGTTAGTGTTGTGTGGTAATGCAGTGCAGGTGAATTAATCCGCACTCACCACTGCATTACCACAACCAATGATGTAACCAACAACAGTAAACACACGTTATGCTCGTTATGATGTATTACCTGACGAACTAGCAGGTTTTAAAGCTGTTTTTTCAGTATGTAGTGAATAGAATGAAAATCCATTAAAAGTCTTAAATACCACAAACAGCATGCTTTGAGAAATTGTTGATAGTAATGTTGTGTATATGTTGTTTGAAGTAAATTCGCTAAAACATAAGTCTTTTAACATTCTCAAAAAGTCATCAGGATGATTTAAACTAACAATACATTTTTATCTACGAGCCTACAGATGTGCTATATCAGTAAAAGATCAATAAGCAAAAAAAAGTTTGTCTCACGTCCATTACATGTTTAACATCTACATCAAGATGTCACATTTAAATTAAATATGATTAGACTGAATGAAATAATCTAATCAATTAGTCTTCTTTATGATTTTGATTTCAAACAGTATGTGAAGTGTTAAGTGCGTAAACGAAAGGAATGTAGAAAACCTGGAGTGATAAGATTGCCAAAATGAGCCAAAATAAGCCTTCATAACTACTTACAGCAGTTAGTTGTCACAAAAATAATTGGCTGAGTCATTTCTATTATTTATGTAACACTGTAAACTGACTGAAAAAAATCATCATTTGGCAATTAACAACTGGTATGAAGCTAAAAAACTGTTTTTTACCTCATCCCAACTTTGGAATAATGATCAAGCACTGAGGAAGTTACTTTGCAAGCACATTCAAAAGTTAATTTGCTACCATGCTGCTGCTCACTAAAACAAATAGAATCAAATAAACCATTTGGATGCATGGAAATCCATATTCAGTCCATCCAAGATGATCATTTTGACCGAGTTCATGAGTGGTGACTCCCTCCGACCTGTGCTCATAACAGCACACGTGTAGGTTACATGCAGCTCCATCAGGTGCTCTGATATCTTCAGTTCTGGGAAAATAAAACAAGGTGATTTGTCTCAATTATTAAAATACAAAAAAATGCATCTTTCACTTTATTAAAACAGCACACTATGAAAGAAAAAACAGTGAATAGTTTTAAGATGAAACCAAGTCTCACCTCTTTTCTTACATTCGTTGTTGATGATGAGGGTGGAGACGTCGGTGGGCTAAAATAAAGAAAAAAAAAACATTGTAACCCAAATCCAACATTAGTGTACAGAATAATTTCAACACAAGACTCAGAGGTATCAGCTGAATTTTGGTCCATTTGCTGCTTCGTGCACCATCCATATATGAAGACAGACCACGTGGAGTCTGACGGTTGGGCAGAATCATATTGGAGCTTTAAACAGTTAGACACTGTGGCCTCCTAAACTGACGTCACTCAGGCTTTTAGACTTTTCATGCTGCAGTGTGAGTTACCTCTGTCACATGCATCTTCAGGTCTTTTGCACTAACTTAACAGTGACATCAGATTTGCAGTAGCTACATTCAGGCTGGGATTTTTTATACTGTAACCATGGAGCTTCTTGTTTGACCTGAACTGATATGAATAATATTTTATTTACTTCACAATACAGAAGTTTAAAATTGAGTTTCTGGATGACAGGACACAAGGTACAACATTTTCAGCTGTGGCATAACAAGCACTCTGCGCTAATGGTCTGAAATTCTACACTCTCATTGGAAAGGGCACTGAGCTTTGTGCGTCAGCAGACTAAGCCTCCCAGTTAGAAATGTTAATGCTAACTGCTAACTCTGAAACATGGATGCAGGACAATACAGTCCAGAACTAGATGAACGCTATGTAAATAATGCACTCATGCTCATTCTGGTCTGGCATTCTTCATCTACATGCCCTCTTCGCTGCCTGCTGGAAAAGCAGAACAGATTCAGTCTAATCAACTCACAAGACTGGACGAGTGTGTAATGCTTTCATGTGTGTTTTTTCCACATCTCAGCGGCATCATTATGTCATCAGTGGGAGAGACCTAACGCGAGCCAATGCGGAGAGACTGAATGTAAGAATAGTTCAGCTTGCAAACATACCACAACTCAGCGTGTGTGTGTGTGTGTGTGTGTGTGTGTGTGTGTATACACACCTTAATAACATTCAGNGTGTGTGTGTGTGTGTGTGTGTGTGTGTGTGTGTGTGTGTGTATACACACCTTAATAACATTCAGTTAAATCTGTCTGACAGCATTAGGAGTTGTTCATTTGAGTAACTAATTTTAAAAGTGATTGTTTAATTGTGTAATGACATTTTTGGTTTGCTCCACCATCACCTACTGTAATTAATCAATGTAATCATATATGTGTACGAAAGTGTCCGTGACATACCTGACAGTTTGTTTGGAGGCATTCTCAAAAAACTTTGTTTTAGAAGCAACGCTGCAGAGAAAAAGATGAGATGCATGTTGGTACTACAGATCAAAATGCTTCAATGACAGCTAAATCAATTATTCTATTGACTGACAGAAAAATAATCAATTGTTTCTGTCATTTAACAAGTAAAACCACCAAACATTTGTTGGATGCAGCTTCTTAAATTTGACTGTTGACCAAAGTAAATTGAGTAGCTTTCAGTTTGCTCTTGGTCAGACAAATTGAGACAACTTAAAAGGCATCATTTTGACCAATGGTAGTTTGAGTCAAGATTTGTCTGTATCTTTGACATTTTATACACAAAATCAATCTTAGACAAGTTGGCTGATTATCAATAAAAAAAACAACAAAAAAAAACAAAAAAAAAACACAATGATTACATGCAGCCCTCCTTTTATCTTTGAAATCAGTGTATCAAGTTTTCACAGCATCCCTTTTAGCCCAATAAATCCAGTGTAATCCGCACTTTCCATTTAGGAGACTGTACTTTTAGGAGAAATGTTACAGATGTTGGTTTGTGCTAAGTTAGCGGCATCGCACTATTCCAGCTACATCTCTGCAGTAATATCCTATTCTATTCCCAAAACTTTTGCTGTTAATTTGTGTACATCATAGTCTGTCTCACTTCATGTGGCTCATGCAAAAGGGATGTTTCTACACTACTGTGCAAAAGTTTGGGATCACCCAGAATTTTTTCGTGTTTTTGATATAAATTGATACTTTTATTCACACCAAGGTGACATTCAATTGATTTAAATATATAGCTAAGACATTAATAATGTTGCTAATGGCTATTCCTGCTGGAGATGACTGATTTATAATTAATTATTACATAAAACTGTGAAACTCCATTTTCAGCAGCCATTACTCTAGTGTCCTAATGATAAACTCTGTCACGTTTGTAATTGTGTCAGCACTCCTGAAACCCATTATTCTTTTCAAATAAGCAGGTAAGTTGTCTTTTGTTGGGGTTGTAAGGTACTACCATTCTGGGGGGATTCCAAACTTTTGAATGCTAGCATATATTGTAGAGATTTCCATGTTTCTAATGTTCATTTAGGGATCTATTTTGAAACCCTTGCAATGCTTTAATGTGTAAAAACACACTGACCCATATCTGCTCTCCCTTGCTGCAGCACTGTTGTGCACACTGAGTGAAAACAAGCATTGGTAGGTAATGTCTCTTTAAGGACCCCCTCCTGAAAAATTCTGTTACAATTGGCCAGTTGCATCAGGCCTGAGCTGTCAAGACCCCAGATTGTGAAACACAGATGCCAGCCAAACACTCGCTGACTAGCCTTGTACTTCCTGGATGTGTCTAACCAGCTGTGTAAGCAGGTAAATTTGGGTTTCATGTTGACCTCATAATATGTTATGGAAGTAGCGTACTAATCAAAAATGAAATGTTCATTAATTAAACTAAAGTCTGCAGAATTCCTAATAACATCTCAAAAAGACAATCTGAAGATCATGGTTGGATGGATCTCTTTAGCCAAGTATTATGTTTATGCCAAATTCTGACCCTGCCATCGCTGTGTTGAGGGACAAAGCATTGAAACACAAAGACTGAGGCACAGAATGTTGAGACAGAAAGTGGGGACAGCAACAGTACTAATGCTGTTAGAGCTGTGGGATGTGGGTATTTACACATCCGACACAAACGATCACACCACGTTCAAGGCCAGCATGTGTTTGGTAATAACAGGAAGTGGTTGATTGATATTAATCAGACCACTGTCTAAAAGGTAAACCTTATAAAGTGGCCACAGAGAGGATTCATCTGTACTTACTACGATGTGGGAGCAGTCTCACTGCTGGCTGCACTTGGGTTTTTCTGTGGAGGAGGATACCGCGTGGGAGGCTCAGGAGGCCTGACTGGAGGTCTACAAATCGCATGTTTTTCTGGGGGCCTGGTTTTATTCAGACCATCACAGTCTCCTGCAAAACAAGAAAATTTGCAAAGCTGCGAGCAACAGCGCTTTGGGACATACAGGAATTTGAGAATTTGCAATAAATCTGTAAATAGGATTAGAAAGAGCTGAGCTGTAGGGGAATGTTGGGAAGAGTTGTCATATGTGATCTAAAACCTACAGAATATTCCAAATACTGTGGCAACATATACTACATACACTTTATAATTTTAATCTTTACACTTTTACACTCTTTTTTCCACCATCAGCATAAATTCCTGGTATTTCATATGTATTATGTTGCGATTAGAATCCCTGACAGGTTAACCAATCCCATATTAAATTCAAAGCTTCCCAAGAAAAATATCTGATTATTAATCATGACCTCTCTTCATACTTTGGGTACTATTCTCCCACAGAGAATATGTATCAATCTCCAAACGTCACTTTTTTTGTTTTAACAAAATGTTAGTCAACTAGTTTTAGGATGCCACCGCCTTAGTTGGAAAGTATTTTAATTTGGCCCAAGCTAGCAGCTGAATAAGCCATCGTGAAGTTTTGTCCTGAAACAGCTCAAACATCTCTCATCATCATGACTCATGACTTCAGTCTTTGGATATTTAGAAAACGTCACAAAAAGTGAATAGATCCCTACTGAGTGCACACTGAGGGACGTACTGATACCATGGACAATAAATCTACAGAATCCACATGAAAACAAGCTTCCTCTCTGTAAAATCTGTCAGTTCTATAAAATGCTTGTACCGCAGCTTAATAGGAAAAAAAAAACAAAAAACAAAAAAAACCCTGGGAATTTGCAGAAAGTGAGATTCTTTTTCCTTTCCTGACCATTTTTCTTTGACGTTGATGGGAAATGTCATGAGGTCAACGAAGGACAAAGAAAACTCAAAACGAATGCCAACAACGGCCTTCACCTACTTATTTAAGGTTATAAAGTTGGAAGGATTCATTTTTGTTGTTGATTGTTATCTTGAGACAAAAGCAGAAGATATTTGATACCTTCCCTGATGCCTTTAGGAGCCGGTCTTCTCAGGAACGACGGCGCTCGGCTCACAGTGACTCCAGGCTCCCCGTTTGCTGCTGATGAAGGATCTGGCCTTTGCCTCGTATCATCTATCTTGGACACATCACAGTCTAAATGTCTGTCCTGACGAGTAGCAGGTTTGTGCAGAAGCAAATGTCTCGGAGGAGGTTCCCTCGGAACGAGCGGAGCGGAGCTGGCGGGTTTTGTCCTCTGCAGGGGGATGGGGCTTGGTGAGACATCCCCATCCATGTCCATCCCATGTGGTCTGTAGCTCTGTGGAGGACTGTCATTCTGGCCATCTGTTAGAAGCAAAAAAGTGACGGTTAATGCAGTGTTCTAACACGTGGAGGATGTGACGTGTTCTGTAAGTAACTTCAGACTTCAGGGACCATACCGGTGATTTTGCATCTTTAAGCCCAATAAATACAAACCCGCATACACGATGAGTTACTGACAACCAATTTCCAAAACATAAAACTGTATTTTAGTTTTCCTGTTATTTTGACAAATCCTATAATCTTTCGAAATTGAATGTTCAGGTGATACAGCCGCCTTAATGTTTCACCTGCTAACACTTAAGTCTGAATATAGAAGGGAGGGTTGTTCTTAATATTTTGGTTAAGAACCGAAAAGCCGTCTTCTGCTGGGACTATATTTCCTATAAAAGACATACATTGTCTTCTGTGCAGCTCCGTGTTGGACCAGTTAAATAAAGTTACTTCGATAAAAAAAAATTAATAGACATAGTGTTCGCTGTGATGGTGATGATGAATTTACCACTCCAGTAGTATATTTAGGGAAATAGTTGTCAGTAACGTAACGTATATGCAGGTTGTATGTTAGGCTCAAACATGCCAAATCACCGGTACTGTCCTTTAAGTCATGTCAAATGATTTTCAATATTTTCTTTTTATGATATTCACATGAGAAAATGCCTAGAAGTACAAATTAATTTTAGTATGCAAGTCAATCATGCCAAATTGGGCATGGTCAGTCACACTCTTAGTCTGGCTCCAAGGTTTAGGTTTAAGGCCAGACGTTGTTACTTAAAAAGCAGCACAGAGCTGCTTATTTGTCTACGCCAAGCAGTAATTTAAGTACATTTAATGAAATATGAGATAGTGCAGGGAGGACGTGCTGCAGGTGTTCAAGCTTTCTCTGCCAGTGTATGAGAAGATCAAGTCACACACACTTGTGAGCGAAGACAAATTTGAGATAAGACATGTACAGCAGGATAGAATGTTTGGACTTTGTGCTATAAATTTAACATACATACTTAACACACCTCAGATCTAAAAAATAATCTAAATTAATCTATTTTGATGTTAAGCAGAGATGGTAATGATGATGACAATAATCAGAATAAAGCCAAAAATGTCTGATATTTACTTTCTGTGTGCTGGAGCTGCCCATGATTTAGAGGTGGGTAGACTCGAGGCGGACGCTTGGAAATTGTGATTGGCTGCCGTTTTCTTGGGGTGATCCGTGGAGGAGGGACGGGTGGGGCGGCGCTGTCCTCTGGTTTACAGCTGAATATCTATAATCACACCAAAAGCACCTCACTCTTCAGTTCAGAAACTAAAATATCTAACATCCACACTTACAGAAAGATGAAAACAATAAATGAAAAACAAAATTATTGCTCCTGTTATGGATTGAAACAAATTAAGAACAACTGATGAACTGGCGATGTTATCTATTAACCTTTATTAATGCAAAAAAAAAAAAAAATGGANAAAAAAAAAAAAAAATGGATTAAAGTAAATGGAAACAGTATTTTTTCTAAACAATCGACTGATTTAGAACAGGGCTTCTATCTGTCAAAGTCACTGTTATTCAAAAAAGCATAAATTTTTTGTCATTTCTGCTTTCGTGGAGAGTACTATGAACAGGGACAGGAAAGAGAACATTTGACAAAATGTCCTAACTCAGATTCAAACCCACGAAATGACAGTTGTATGATCCAAATCAGCTGAGCTACCACAACCCTTATTATTCATAGCTTGTTAGTTTTCATCTGTAAATTTTTTTGGCTCAGAATGTACCTTTTTGTAATCCTCAATCAGAATCTCAACCACAATATTTTGGAACTTAATATCCAACATGGCTGCCACAGTCTCCTCCTTTGCTCTCATCAGTGTGGGTCCAAAGATTACGGCCATATTGGATGGAGTCATCAGGTTTTCCTGACTGTGGCTGCAAACACTTAAAAAAAAAAACATCACATTTAGCTGAATAAAACAGCAGCAAGTAAAAAATTATCTCAGTACTATAAACATCCTATGGAAGGTGAGGTGCTTCATAAGACCTGACCTCACCTTAACATTAATACAAACTCCTACAATAAAAAATAATATGAGACACTGACAAATGATATCATACAGGAGTAAGAGGATATCATCCAGTTTAAGTCAAAACCTACTTAACCAAATGTTGAATCAGCATCTCCAGCATCTCTCGATTCTTCTCTGGGAGTTTATAGGTGAGTGAATGTATTTCACTTAGTCGAAAGTCCAGATTATCTGACTCTGTGATACAAAGAAAACACCAAGTTACCAAATATAGAGTGGTGTGGAGTAAGTGCTGTAATATGAGTAATGCACTGTAAGTGTAATAAATGTTGAAATCTTCACAACGCCTTTCATTGGTGTTGTCTTGCATCTTTTTACTGTAATTAAAAGTCATATGACCTCAGGTGATAGTTCAAGAGAAGAATCAAAGAAAGGAAATGGTTGGATGGGATCAGGCTAATAAAACTAAGTTTCACAAACACAGCTGGACAGGATAATGAAGAATCCCCACTCAACAGATGATTGACATTTGCAGGAAATCGAAGCCGCGGGCTGTCCATCTTAACGACCGAGCAGCTTGACAGAATGAGGCTGATGTTACTCATCTCATTGTCTTTCCTCTTTTACAAGGAAGTTGCGTGTTAGAAAAAAAACAAACGGCAGATTCAGATTTCCCTAATGTCCTCCAGACTTGGATCCACTGTCGCCTGTTGAACCGTTAAACCCAGCCTGCTGAGGATAAATGTACAATCAATGAACTTAAACGGTAAAGAATGTAACTTGTACACCATTCCCCTTTTTTCAAGGGACCCTTTGTACTTGGCATTCAAGTTTTTTCCATATAAAAGTTGATGAAAAAATAGCCAAGATTCATTGTAGATAGTTACTGTCCAAACCATTAGTAAAGATGATCTGAAATGGTAAACCAAGTTTACACTCCTTCTAAATATCAAGCCAAAACTAAGTTACCGCAGGCAGTGTGCCGCAGCTTCAGCTCTTTGTTCTTGTACATGGAATAAGCGAGAAGCAACATTTACTTGCTGTAGTGTATATCAAGTCACAACCTTCCTATTGCCTTTGAGATCATAAGAAATTTGTCAAGGGAATTCTGAAATACACACTAGCATCCAAAAGTTTGGAATCAGCCAGAAATGTTCATATTTTTCATAGAAACTGATATTTTCATTCACTAAGGTAGAATTAAATTGATCAAAAAATTACACTGACAATGTTACAACCTTATTTTTACTTGATAGAATTGTTCTATTCATACAGCTTTACATTCATCAAATAATCCTCCATCTGTAGCAATTACAGCTTTTCAGGCATTTTCCATTCTAGCTGTCAGTTTTTGAAGATATTCAGGGAAAATTTCAACCCACACTTTCTGTAGCTCCTCCCAACGATGCGACTGGCGTGAAGGCGAGTTTTTCTGTGACCTTATGGTGAATCTCATTCCAGAAGAGGGTTTAAATCTGGCATTTGTGCAAATGCATGATGTTGTAAACTAAAGTAGTAACTTTTCTGGTTCATTATTTATGCTCTTTCAAAATCTCCCACCTTACTAGCATCAAAGCAGTCCCATAACATTACATTTCTTGCCACCTTGGTGAATAAAAACATAACTTTTGATCAAAAACATGAAAATTTCTGGTTTATGGCAAACTTCTGCACGCTAGTATATTTTCATGTTGTGAGGGAAACATCAGTCAGAATCTATTAAGCTTGCACAGGAGACGTGTTTAAGAGAGTTGCAAGGAAGTCGAAAAACACGAACATAACAGAGCAAATTCTGTGTTTGTACCAAGTTTGGCACAAACAAATATTTTCTGATCTTAGAGCATGATCATTTCCGAAATATGTCTTACTTGCAGCTAACATGAGGTCTCTGTGTAGACTATAGGTCATCAGAGGTTCAGACAGACTCCTGCAGATAAAAACACACTCGTAAACACCAACCACACTGCAATTTAATCTCACCACATCAAACAGAGGAAAGACAAAAGGCACCGATCACTCGTCACACAATCAAACAAAGGAGGGCCACAAGAATGACTCATGCTGAACTCCGCAGGATTTCCTCCAGTATCACTAAGCGTGCTTTTTTTCTTTTTTTTTTAAATATGACCATAACCCTGATACAAATACTGTAGTGAAATTTCATGAATCTTACTTGGAAAAAAAAAACAAAAAACAAAAACCAAAACTGCCATTCAGATTTTAACACAATGTATAAATAATAAAAAATGATTATAATAACAACAACAAAAAAAAATCACTGTTAACAATCCACTTCATCACCACTTCTCTCTATAAGCAATTAATATTACCAGGGTACTGACAGTTTCACCTGTTCAGAACTGATGAAATTCATCCAATTAAGGCAGAAAAATTAAATGTTTGCGTTCAAACTTGACCTTAATGCCTAAATCCCTTTCACTAAGATATATTTAATGCCTAAATAAACTCCTTGTGCATCTGCAAGAGCTGATAAAAATCCAACATCAAAATAAAAAGTTACCGTTAATCTCAGGAGAACTGACATTTAGCTGAGGAAGGATGAGGAAAATTAAAGCTTAATGAATAGCAGCTATACTGTCCATCTAAAACTACACAGTGCTACATTTAACAATAACCTACAAGTCTCCTGTTCACACACCTTAGATAAAACTTCAGGGCACTTGTGATGGTTTTAATGTCCCCGTCGCTGCTCTGTAAATCCACATCTCCTGGACACATTGGGTCTATGAAGGAGCAAACAAAAAACAAAAACAAGAAATTCAAAATGTTGAGACCCTTATGAACATTTCAGAGTAGCTTAACTGGTATAAGTGTCGTGATAATTAAATAATCTGCTTATAAAATAAGGTAGAACAGAAAAAAAAAAAATTAAATATGCAGATGAGGCCAGGAAATCATAAGGCTAAATTCTGCAAACCGTAATAAAGGATTTAGGAATGAGAGCTAAAACTACAAGCAATATAATGTAATAAACATTTGGCTGAATAAACTGTATGTAATTTCATTGATCTCAACGCTGACCTCTATTGTTCAAATACAACAACAACAACTCAGTCCAGTTTCCCAAATACTTTATCTTTGCTATCAAATTCTCATGGAAGTTGAATGCTAACAAAACTTCAAATTGTTTTGTCTTGGGTAAAATGATGATATAACTTAGAATACTGATGAAAAAACATTAAAAAGATGAAAGAAACCCTTTTGTCAAGGCTGAGGCTAGTCTAGCTGGGACCGGAGGTCGGATGTTGACTTTCTAGTTTCTGAACCTGAGTCACTGAAGTTCTGTTGTGGTTTATTACATCACACTTTCAGAAAAGCTAAATCATCATGCTGGAGATTTCTGTCCATATTCTAAGATAAATGAGTATCTACTACTGCACTGGAGAGTAAAATTTAACATCTCGTTGTTGTAATCACGACAAAATTATTTAAAATATGTTCAAAAGCATGTGGACACAGGTCAGTCCAGCTCAGGTTAGATTCACTGAGCAGTGGAGAAACACCGTATTAGAAGGTTCTCAATCCTAAAACAAAATATATTAAATGGCCCCTTAGTTCCAGTTAATGCTACAGCACACAGTAATATTTTAGACAATTATGTGCATTCAACTTTGTGTCAACAATCTGGGGAAGACCCTTGCAGAAACTCAAATCCATACAGAAATCATTTGCTGAGCTTGATTGGGAAGAATGCGACTGTCCCAGAGAGCCCCAATCTCAACCCCATCCAGTAGTTTTGGGATGAATTGGAAATCCAACTGTGAGCCAGTCCCCAACATCACTGCCCAATGGATTAATAGAAGCAAATCCCTGCAGCCATGTCCCAAAATTTAGTGGACACCAAAGGGAGACCAACAATGACATATGGGTGCAATGCTCTGATGTCCACAAACTTCCTGTAACGTTTGAGTCTTTGACAGAATGCCAGTGGCTGAATCATGGGATTGTTGTTGAATGCCCAAGGATCAAGTGTTCATATTTTTCTGTCCATTACATTACAGCTTTGAACAAAGACTGATACAAGAAATCCAACAAGACAAAACCCTCTGAGTTACAAATGCTACTGTAATACAAGCTGGTCTGTCATGAAGCACGCTTTAAGTTCAGGATAACCTTTTTGCATCATTTTACCAACTAGCGTTCCTTATTTGGCTGTTTACCAAATATCAGTTCATTACCTGCAGTCATGTTAAAGGACCACACCGGTGATTTTGCAAGTTTGAGTTCAATAAATACAACCCGTATACATGTTACATAACCAACCATTTTTTTTTAAACATACTACTGGAACAGTAAATATTACAACTGTTTTTCCTAGCTTCCAGATTGCCATGGGTTTCAGTTCATTCTAGTTCATTATAAAAATCAACTTGCAGAGACGTGAAATGTGCTTGAGATTAAGTAATCCATTCACAGAACAGGTCATCTATTAAATTTGTTGTTGAGCTACACAAAAGAAAGTTATGTCTCTGCCAGGGAATATAGTCCCAGCAGAAGATGACTTTTAGTGAGAAATTACAATCCTGTGCAAGTGTTAGCAAGGGAAACGTTGAAATTTAAGATTGATGAATCGCCTGAAAATTTGATTTTAAAAGATATGGGGAATTGGTAAAAAAAAAAAAAAAAAAANAAAAAAAAAAAAAAAAAAGCATGAAAACTAAAGTATGGTTTTATGTTTTGGAAAATGGTTGGCAGTAGCATAACATGTATGCAGGTTGTATTTATTGGGCTCAAACATGCAAAATCTGGTAAATGTGAAAGGTTTATATTATTTAGAGGTACTGACTCCAAATGAACAGATCACAAAAAAAAAACAAAAAACCCTCAAACAACACATACTAGGTAGGAGGCCCTCAAACAACAACACACCTCCTGATCATGTTTTTTTTTTTTTTTNTTTTTTTTTTTTTTGAGGACAGAAATAATCAGAGGAGGTTCACATTGAGTTATTTACTTAGTCACAATCACTAACCTTAGCAACTGAATTGCTTATTTTTACCGGCCTTTATCACTCTCATGTTTCAGGAAAGCAGAAACACGACAGAGACCAGTAGATCCTGTTATGTAATCCCATCAGGTAGACAAGCCCAACAGAGGAAAACACAGTAATGGACAGAGACGTTCACAGGCTCATTTCCTTACCAAAGAAGGCATTTAAAAGCTTCTGCACTTGGATGTTGCTACCAACTGTTCTGTACACTCCCTCTTGTGTGACTCCTGAAAAGAGGAGGAGAGGAAGTGAAAAAAAAAAAAGAAATGGGAGTGTACCCGAGAGAAAGACAGCGCAATGAAAATGTCCCGCATGCTCTTGCTCAGAGCCTCCATATGCCACAATTAAAATATACATGTTTCTTTATGAATTAACATTTTACAGTGTTATTAAATTATACCAGAAAACATTTCATAACCTCAATTTTGAAGACTATATCTGATTTGAAGATATTTTCCTGGAATTGAGCTGTCAGGTTTTTAGCATCCATTCAGTTGTGAGTAGATGTGAGTAGAATTCTACAATCTGAAATAAAGTATGATTCAGCTTTGTAATGAGAGACATTTTTCCCCTAAGAGAACATAGAGAATACAAGAATGGCATGAATGTGTAACCTCACTATGACTCAACTATGCCCCCTTTAGGGCAAGTAAGCAAACTACCTGGATACAAACATAAAACACTATCAGATTCTTTACCTTGAGTTTCCACAAAGTTGATGCACTTTCGCACAAACTTGAATCCAATCTCATTCAGTTCCACTTTAAAGGTGAAAATAACAAGATTAGCATTTTAAACAATACATTTAATTTAAAAAAAAATACAAATAGAGAGACATCTCATCATTATTTGAGGCTTTGAGGGTAATACTGACTTACTTTCAGCTTGCTTGTGAATTGGGGAGTGGTAGATCTGAAAAACATGCAAAATGGAGATTGGGACATGAGGAAACATCTGGAAACAGAATTAATTTGTTTAATCCCTATGATCTTTGACATTTGCTGCAATTAATGCACAATTAGAACCACACAAATTTGATGACAGCCCCAAAACACACAACTGCTCCATTGATAGCAAATGGGATGTCAACTATCCGGACATACTGACAGCATTCAGGATGATTTATGGGGATTTTAAGCCAATTTTTCCAGTAACCTATTTACCTAACGATTTAATTTATATAAACACAAAAATTGAGAGAAAAAAATATATGTTGTTGGTAAGGAAAATAAAACAAGCACATCGTGTTGACAGCTGGAAGTTTAAAACTGGAATTCACTTAAATGTCAATGTGAATTTTACTTTTTACTCTATATTGAAAATGAATGGTCAATAGACTTGACTTGACCACCTCTCATTAAAACCTGTAGCTATTGCAGTACGTGATCTCAGCATAAACTGGTTTTAAAGTCATTTACATTTTGTTTTTTTGCTGTTAAAACACTAAAACCAGCTCTTCTTTCAGCTTTCAGGTCATTAGGGAGAAATATTTATCTAACAAAATCAACTTTGTATCTCCGATGGCGCATAGGTGGACAAATTCTTTTGTGATACCTGACTGATCCCTGAAAGGATCAGACATCTGCTACAACCACACAGCTCCACCAAGATCGATGAATCAAAAAAAAACAAGCACATGCACATGAAAAGAATTCAGTTACTCTCAGGGAGTGACTTGGCAAACGCTTAATACATAAAACCAATGCATTTCAGCTGCAAGAGCATTCATCTGAGATACACAAATCACATGCATATTCACCAATAATTCAAAAAGACCCAGAATCCACCTCTGAGACAACAGACCAATCAGACACCATCACATGTGCTGGTTTGATATCAAATTCTTCCCCAAGATTCGCTGATTTTTTTTTTCAAATTCCTTTTTTTCCCCCCCCCTAANTTTTCAAATTCCTTTTTTCCCCCCCCCTAAAAGAGAAATTTGTCTTCTCTGTTTCTCTCCCCCACTGTGGGAGGTTAGAGATCGGGGTCGACTGGAGAGCAGCTGGAGCTGGTAAAGATTCTGAATCTTGCTCAAGGACTTTTCAGCAGGACGAATGTTTGTTGTCACAAGGTTTTAACGGTGTTGGAAAATCATTCTCTCCCCCGACTAACTAACTGATTTAGAGCTGAGAAAGGAGCGGTTATCACATCCATTGGCAGATCTGAACAACATCAAAGTGATTTGTATGTTTGTCTGAGGAAACATCTTTCTTGAGAGCTCAGAGAGAAGAGAAAACTGAGTCTCAACTTTATAATTTGGAGAGGAAATTATTCATAATCATAAATGTTTACTGATATAATGTGAGTTTTCTCTTAGTATTTACTACAGATAGTTATTGTGTGTCAGATCTGACACATGCTCTAGGGATGCAAAGATACTGGAGCTATTATTACAGGAGAGTGTCAATGGTGACAAAGTGGACTTTTTTTGACTGTCCAAATGATTGTTTTCAGTTCAGTGGCTATGAGGCCAATTGCCAAAATGTCCAGTTTCTTAGACAAGTTTGGATGGGAGCCTTCGAGCATTTTTTTTGGCTCTTGGGGTTTGAGCCAAATGGTTTTTCCTTCATAGAAAGTTTCAGTGGAAAGTGTACGAAGGGTACCTTGCAGTGATCTTACAGTTTAGAATAATATTTGTCGTTTGGTACGTGGGTTGCTGCATGTCAGCTCTTCTTGGATTGGAGGCGTGACACATTTGCTACTGATCATGGCTCTTAATGGAGCTGCTGGATCCATACTGAAACTGAGATCAGCCTGTTTTCTGCAGCCTTTCATGAATCTCCAGAGCTCAAGGGGAGGGTTTTTTTTTTTTTTATTTTGGGCACTGAAATCATGACCAACTTGTGTCTCTCTAAGTCCAAGTGGATATTAGGCAAATGGGACTTTGTAGAGTGACTCACAGAAAGAATTTAGCTCTGTTCATTAAAATACAAAAAGGCATTATCCTTCCAGAGTAAAGCTGGAGATATTGGAACATGAAAGATGGTGCTGATGGTGCTGCAGAGTATGAGGAAGGTCCAAAAGAAAGAAAAGATTTGACTATTAAGGCCATAAACTTATCTGTATTTGTGAATAAATGCTAAAAACACAGAAAATATCATAGTACTGCATGATATTTCAAATATTCCAAAGGTGAATTAAGGATTGAAGTCAACATAAAATACTCTAAACAAAGATCAGTATCATCTTTATTGTCATGACAGAGCTGTTCTTTAGTCTAATTGAGAGCTCAGAGACTCCGTTTGCCAGTAGTGCAGTGCTGTGCATTTTTGCTACATGATATTTGGGTGAAGTGTCTGGAAACATTCTTGTGAAATCTGTATTATGCAGAAGTCAGTGGGGAAGTTGCACAGGAAGCGGGCACTGAAAAACGTGTGCTTTGTGGATTTTCATCTCCTGGTGGTGGTGATCACTCTTTTCGGGGTCATTCCTATGTTCCCAGGGTCCTATGTTCCCCAGCTCTATGGACCCTGGGAACGTAGGACTCTGGGAACATACCTGTAGATACGTTCCCACCTAGTCAATCCTATGTTGCAGGGTCCTACATTCCCCAGCTCTATGTAGCACAATAGAGCACATAATGGGTTAGGGTTAGGATTGTTCTGTTAACGCACACTTAATGCGCGTTAACAGAATATTGAACTGGGGAACATATGACCCTGGGAACATAGATACGCTTCCCTTTTTTCTCTATACCTCAAGAGGTCTATTCACATGACATCCACTGTTAAATCACTGATTTATTCCTTTAGTTGCAAGACTGGCAGAGAGCACAATTGAAAGCCCACAACCAAAAGAGGAATTCTTAGCGTCTGACAATTTTATGGCCAGTTCAGCAATTTTTTTAAACTTCACAGCCTCAAACATGCTGAACAAGTAACAGAACAGATATTCTGAAACCTCTAGGTTTAAGGCCTGGGAGATCACACTGTTGGCATTATTTATGATTTTTTTAACACATAAAAACATGAATATTAGAGTTTTAAAATTACTATATTATGTTTTTATTATTTTCTCTCATTTTTTGTGTAATACAGCAGGGTGTAAGTGTTGTCAAAGTTGAAAAATTGAGGTTCACACCTGCATCCGATGAGATAATTCCACAAGTCCCGAGCTGCCCTGATAACTTCATTTTTGATTAGTCCTTTTCTTCCTGTTGACTGTAGACGTAGCCACAAAGTACAAGGCTAGCGAGCAAGTGTTTGGCTAGCATCTGCTATGGATGCTATCATAGATGGCTACTGAGAACACACAACAGGCTATTTGGGATAGAATACGAAAGAAAATAACTAACGTAGCTTCATTCCTTGTGCACAGCGGTGCTGCAGCAAGGCTGACTAAAACTGGATCAATGTGTTTTGTTTTGGTTTTTTTATCAAATTTCTGGAAAGGTTTAAGGTATATGGTTAAATGAAAATAGAACATGGAAATCTGTATAACATGTTGCTTTTGAATAGATCCGGAAATCACTATTAGTGTGAATTTAGCATTGCTTGAAGAGGCCGTGAGACTAATTAGGTTCCACAATTTAGCATCACACTGATGGAGGTATAGTGTGCATAACGAGCTCCATAACAACCTCTCACATCATCTGTAATAATGAAACCATAATGTGATCAGACGAGACCCCAAACTCCAGCCATTAACAAACGTCATGACATCATGGATTTGAAAAGAATCGTATAGCTAATATTGTTTCCCTAAAACATCACGTAAACAACCTATAACAGGTAAAGAAGAATACATAATACAAATAGTTTAGCACTTTTTTGCTCCAATATTGTTAAAGTATCAGCACTTGCTGGGATTCATTAATCTCCACAAATGTAGCAGCTCTGTTGAGAAGAAAAATGACATCTAAGAGAAGTTTAATTCGAGACAAAATTTTTAAAAAAAGTAAAAAGGTGAACTCACAGGCTCTTTTCCATCCATGGCTTCCATCCAGAGCTTCCTGTCCCCCTCCGAAAGAGCCTGGAAAGTGACAGGTGTGTTTCTATGGAAACAGTGACAAATATGAAAGAAGCAAAGGTTATAATCAAAAGGCAAAATTTAAAGGTTAAAAGTATTCTGTTACATAAGGATGAACTCCCTGCTACAGCATCCAACCAATGTGAACAACAGCCTTCTTTCTAAGGTTCTAAAATCCAAGAATCAAGCAACCATATCAAGTTAAACAAGACTGACTAAATAAAACCACTTCATGAAGACAAATGTTCACTTTCAAGAAACTTAGAACTTTGAATAATCCTGCATTATCATGGAAGATGCACTTGAAGCTAAATACAGCAAGCCTAACGAGATGATGAAAATATTTTTCATGGTTGCAATCTGTCTTCTGCAGAAGCAATGAAATCCGGAGCCAAATTTTACAGCTTGTAGGAAACTGAATTAAATGTTAACTGCAACAACTGTTGATGAGTTTAGAAGTGTTTCTGCCAACTGCACTCCTCAACCAAAGACATTAAAACTTTAGTCTCTGTTAAAGAGGTAAGCCTGGCATCTATGAGAGCCACAGATTGTTGATACAGAATTCTCCTGTGTGTGTGTGTGAGCGTGTTTAAATGCTTTTCCTGCTTTGTGTGAAATTCTGCATTTCAGCACACCTTAAAAAAGATTTTAAAAAAGCAAATTAAAATTCTTCTGCTTGCCAAAAAAAAAAAAAAAAAAAAAAAAAAAAAACAGATTCAGCCTGTGCTTCTCTGAAGACAATCGAAGCCATGAAATGATCAGTGACATGAGATAGGACAGAGTACATTTTCGAGTCTTGTATTCTTTTTTATGCTTTTCATTGGCTCTCTCCAGAAAGGCCAAAGGTCAGGATCAGATCTCTAGCGGGGAGCCATTCAGAGACAGTCAGCTGGGCAGCTAGTCGTCAACATAAGAGACGTGAAACAGCCCTGTCACCTTGACATTATCAGACTATAGCTTCCTAATTCTGGTGCTGTGAAGTTGAAAAATTGTCACTCAAGGTTCACAGAAAAACTTTCAAGCACTTAATGCATAATTCAACCCATTTTTAAAGCTTTAAAATACCCAATTCAAGCTTTCAAGAAATACACCCTGAATATGACATATCAGCCCACGAAGCGGGTTTAAAAATGCATTTTGCGCTGAATGGCCTGCCTGTATGAATATAATGAGTTTATTGTATTCCTAGCCTGGAATCAACGGGTTTGCCATCTGTCTCCTGCATGCGCCCGTTGCTGAGGGATTGTTTGGGCTACAGCCCAGTTAGCCCCTCACACTCTGTCCTTGTAAACCACCTGTTCGCTGCGCGGCCGTAATTTATTTATCCCACAAGGCTTCCTGTTGCCTCATCTCACAGCTTCTCTGATTTGTTTGTGCTAACCTCTCATTAGTTTCCATGTCAAAGCAGAAGCGCTTGTCTATGGATTCTGTCTTTCGGCGGATGCAGGATTTCAGTGTCAGCAGTGTCGGGCCCTGCAGGGAAAGACAGGAAATTGATATGTATGAGTGTGTAATAATAACAGTAACGCCACTGTGTTTATGATCAGTGAAGTACCTGCTTCGTTGTAGGCTTCTGTTCACAAGGTACCATGACCAACAGTTTGCCCTCTTTGAAATACTTGCAATAGTACTTGACCCATGTCACACCCAAAGCCCCTTTTGAGACAAAATAAAACAGAAAGACCTTGTCATGACTGGGAAAAGAGGGAACACATGAAGCCTTGATGCAGGAAACTGTGCTAAAAAAAAAAAAAAGTTTCTAGGACACGTCAGTGCAGGGGAAAACTTTCCATGACTTGGATCAGTGGATGAATTTTGAAAATAGGAAACCACATAGGATGAATGAACTTCTAAGCAGCCCTTCAGGATATTTCACCTCAATGTCAGGCACATGCACCATAATAAAAACATGACCTAAACTGATGAAATTCATGTCTTTTAACAATTCAATACAATCTCTGTAAAATCTGAGGTGAGGTGGAATTTCTTCCCTGAAGTGCTGCTCAGCGACATTCTGATGCCACTGATGTCCAGAAGGTAGAATACAACAATACTGTCTAGGTAGGAAATGGTTTTAAATTTTTCTTTTTTTTTTTTTTAAACATGTTAGACCTGAGCAAACCAAAACATCATCATAGTACCACCAAACAGGCATCCAGGACCACATCCTGAGTTTTCTGACTCTGAGTCTCAGAGCTCGAATACAAGCCAACAATGCCAATATGAGTGAACATCTGGTAAACTTACACTTCTCCTGACAGTACAGATAACCCTGCATTGGCAGGAAACTGTGCATTTTACAGATTTGCGACGGATGCTTCATTCTTTTCATCAGCTCCTCCATCTCCTCTCTAGTGCTTTCATAGTGGTTTCTTGTCTGCAGACAAATCCAGAGAGAAAATTAGAAGCATGTCCACATCCGGTTAAAGGATTTCAAATCTCACTAATGGCATTATTTGCTGCCAGTAAAACTACTTACATTCTTTTTTTTTTTTTTTTTTNTTTTTTTTTTTTTTTTTTCTGTCTGAATATATAGTTGTGGTATATGCCAAGATTGGCATAACCATTTTTTTATATATTTTTTATATAAATGCAAACCACTTACATTCTGCAAGCTGAGCTGCAGCTCTTGTTTGTAAGGCATGAAGTCTTGAGTCATCTCCACCGTAAGGTTATTGAGCGTTAATATGCTGTGAAGAAATGCCAGCACCTATCCAACAAAATCATCAGTTATACACTTAACACTGCACAGGAGTTCAATAAAAACAGAGGAATCCCTGCCATGAAGAATCTCTTGGTGATGAAGTGGTGGATGAGTGAGTAATGTGAATGATTTTTTTTTTTTTTTTNGATTTTTTTTTTTTTTTTGTACGTCATCAAGGTATTGTTCTTCCAAAGTGTGCAGAATTTTTCCTGGACCTCTTGTTCCGTATATCTGGCAGTGAAAAGGAAAAGTTACAGAACAGAGACAAACTCACAGGCTCCACCACATCGAACTTCTTCCTGTCCTGCACCTGCTGGATCTGATAAACGTACTCCACTGACGATTCATAAAAGTTCACTCGCTCTTTATCCAGGAGTTCGTCAGCCTGCAGAGGTGAAAGGATGTTAATTCAGTAGTGGAATATTTAGCTTATTTCAGGTCTACATTTGAGTTACAGATGAAAAAATCTTTGACTAACCTCTTGAAGTTGAGTCTCTTTCTTCTTGGCAGAAAGATTCAGGTGTTTATCTAACTGGGAGTAATATTTTTCACTCTCTTTCTCAAATTTCTTCTTCTTTTCCTGCAGGAAAGATGTGATAATTGTGAGATATAGCTGATTAAATTAAGTCATGCATTTTTGTTTTTTTTGTTTTTTTTCTGTGAAAATTTGACTGGAAGTTGTAGGTTTAGAAACAGGAATAGACATCATCAGCTGTTCCTCAGAAACTGAACTCCTCTCTCACCTGCTTCCTTTAATTTCATTCTTTCTTTTTCATTATTGTTTACTTTATTTAAATATCATTCACTTACATGCACAAAGGAGGTAACTACAGATACACAATTACAACACTTATTGTGATAAGTTTACATTATCATAAAAACAATCTTTATTACAGTGACCATGAGGGGAGAGCAACTTAAATTCTCATTTTTTTTTTAATTTTACTCAGCACAACTTGTTTTTAAAATGGGACAGACTATTTCTGCTAACTTCTGAATAAGCTGCGATTTCTTAAAACCAGTTATTGAAATGGCAAAGAATGTTATTACATTGGGTTTGCAATTAAAAAAAAAAAAACTTTTTATTTTCCTTTTATGTTATGTAAGTACTGTATGTTTCACTTTACTGATTAAATAAATCACATATCTGATCATTTCGGGCAAGATAACTGTGAAACATTTTCTTTATTGATACATGTCAACAAATGGCATAAAACACTTCATCAGCTCTGTACAAACAGAAAGACAAATATCACGCTGGATAAATCAGACGTAAATATTTCACGCGTCAGTCATAAAATAAATATAGGAAGTAGTCTGTAACATCCTGTTTGGACTGTGTAAACACACCAGAATGCAGCTTCCAATGCAAGAAATGAACAATACCCACATACACATACACACGAATGGTCGAAAGTTAACTGACAGACAACATAAATAAGTAAAAACCTCACTTTAGTGACTCCTATTTGCTCCTTTCTGAACTTCTCCAAAGGTTTAATGAGCAGATCAGAAGCATTCTGAACCTGGACAAAAAAAAAAAAAAAAAAAAAAAGCTGTTCAAAAAGCAGAAATACACTCATGCACTGCTCGACATATCAATCACACACTTTAATACAGTATGTTTGGAGATGTTTGTGGTGCATAAACATGGTTCATAAATATCTTAAGAGCTATTTATCTGCCCTCCAACGTTGCTTCTCTAAAGCAAAGAGCCGCACGTTTCATCAGACACCTGCAGTGTTATACTTAAATCTGCACCCAGAAAATCTGGTCAAACAGGAAGTGCTGCATGTTACTCATAACATATAATCCCTAACATTCAAATCCAGAGGAAGAAACATACCCAGTTAACTCATGTGTTTGGTTATCTGGCCCAAACAGAGAGGAGAAGTGGAGGAAGACTGTGTGTAAAGGTAATATTAAGTAAAAATAAAGCAAACTTTAGACATGTTACATTACAAAGTTGGATACACTGAGAAGAAATGAATGAAAAATACCATTTAGTATTGTTAACAGTATGATTAAGTGTACAAAATAACTGAACTGCAGCAACAAACACTGAGAGGAAAAACTGAACAAATACACTGGATTTTTGAGGCTAACACTGATATCGATAAATCTGATAAAATGTATCAGCTCATATTACGTTTAAGCATAAATGCATAACATAAACCACCCTTTTTTTTAACAAGGATCCATCAGATATGGTTATTAAAGACTTGTGAAAACTGTAGTACTGAGGGAGAACATTTTCAATAAAGTTTATAATCAAAAATGACAATAATAGCAAAGATAACAGTAAATTTTGAACAGTAAAATTCACAAAATCACAGGAAATTGAACCCCTAATAACTACAGATTAAAACAGAAATATAACCAAATTTAGAAAGTAGGGTTAAATATGCATTAAAATTATGCCTGTAAACATTTAGATACTCTTATTTTTGCATATCTGTTATTAACATATATGCCAATAGATCTGCGATAAGCAAATACCGGTTCATAATATCAGCTGCCACTTTAATGCTCAAGTTTTGACATGCAGGTAATATGGAAAGAATAAGATGAGGAAGACTGAGAAAGACTGAGATAACAAATAGTAAACTGACGGCATTAATATTAATAGATTTACATAAGGCCACGTTTGCACAGTAAGCATGTAGGTGTGTAGAGATGCCTTGAAAAAATTATCAAATATATTTCAATTAATTTCATATATGCTGTACAAATGGTGCAAACTTTGCACGATCGTATATATTTGTTGTAATCAGAATGTATCAACTGAATGATTTCTAAAAGACAAGACTGCTTACATTCTAATTTAACCTTTGTGTCTGAGTTTTAGTGCTATATATAGTAATGTTTTTCATAATGAGGGTCAGACAGGATGCAGGCTCAGTACGGAGGGTGGCTGATAACTTACCAGCATCATCCTGTCATGTTCTACTTCCTGGAGGAGACCAGCAAACTCCTGGAATGACTGAGCTAAGAATGAAAACGCAAAGATAAAACCGGAATAAAGACTTTGCACATTTTTATCTTAACTGCCTGCTGCAGGAAACACATTTGGACAGATTAAAAAAAAGGAAAAAAAAAGACATTTATTCAAGTGTTTTCTAATGTGTGTTATGCAGGTTTCCAGCAACTGTGTCATGAAACCGAAAGGCAGGAGAATCTGTTTCCAAACCATTGTATTTTCTGATTTATAGTCCACTGTCTCAATAATGTATTTATTACCTGCTGGTTGCCAAAAATGTTCTTGTCCACTTAAGTAAAGCACTGAAAATCTTTAGAAAGTACAAATTTTGATTTAAATTGTGTAATAACCAACTCAATTTATTACTGACCATTTCATTTCACTCTGCTTGTGCAATAGAATAGAATCCACCCTGGTTTAAGGTCATTGTACTGTGAAGTTTTAGGGTTTCTGTGTAATTTGTCTAAAAGTCTGGAACAATAACAATGTTAATCATCATGACTTTAACATGACTTTACTGTTTTTTTAAGTACAGAAAAAGTGTGTGTTTAGCATCTGCACTGTCTTACCGATGTTAATCTCATCGTCGGTCAGGGAGTCACCGATGAAGTCATACTGGAACATACTGAGCGTCTGGGAAAACTTCTGTACTGCCAGAGAATAACCTATAAAAAAAAGATGAAGTCCTATCAAAACGTCTGATTGGAGCTCAAAATTCCTCCAAGACAATGTGACTGTGAACTACACACTTAGCAAATTTCATGTCCTTAAACTCTACAATTCTTCTTATTTTCTGAACCCCAAAGTTTAAAGTATGACAGATATCCTGGAAGCTCTGCACAGCACAGCAGCAACCATTAGAGCAGAAAGTCTATGTAACACAGTCCAGCTCTGCTGTGCCTGGCTTTTATTATATCAAAACAAAATGGAGCCTGTCAGGTCTGTACTGTAAAGCATTCCAGTCTCTTATTCCAAATCCTTAAAACACATTTATAGAGTTAATCAAATTGTTTCCATCCTGCTTTCAATCCATGCTTTTATGCCTCCAGTAAAGCATCAGTGCAAACTCATAAGGGCAAAACATGAACTTGATGATTAATGACTTTAATAGTGTGGAAAGAAGTAATTGATTAATTAGTTTGTTCATGGTTATCAAACTAGTTTCATGAGAGGTTGCAAGGTTTTCAGTCCAAAGCTGTGATTCTCAATTTCACATTAACCCCAGCAATGCATCTTTTCCATCTGTCTCTCCTCTAACCCACGTGACTGGCCAAATGAGGTGTGCTTAGCTAGTTGAGATATGACAGGCACTAAATCTTGATCAAGTGAACACACCTTAACAATTCATTAACATTAAAGTTAATGTATCAAGTAAAAAAAACCAAACATTGCCAGCTTTCTGTATTTCATATAATTGTAAATTGAATACTAATATGCTTTTTAACTATTGTTAAGAAAAACATAAGGAAACTAGAGAAGGGGAACTTGGGAAAGGCATTTGATGCATTTTATAGATTAAACAATTATTAATTTTAATTATTATTAATTTACAGATTAACTGATAGTGTAAAATAATCACAGATATAAACAAGTCACAATGTTGTTTTTCAGAGTAGGCGTACAGTAAACATCTATATTAAAGGATCCAATGTTGCAAATGCAAAAACAACATCAGCCTGCCTGCACCATATTATCCTGACTGTCAGGGATTCACACAAAATGTGACTTTTCCATCAGTACATTCTACACCAACAACAAGCACTCGTGACCTCTGGCTATTATCTGGACTGAATATACTGTCTGACTCTCATCACTCTGCAGCACCACTACAGCACCTACAATGACACTTTCTGTTGCCGAGGTGAAAAGCTTGTCATTACTGATTTGGACAGCAGAATAGAGTCTTGGCCACTCATACAAACTAAACACTGTTCCACTCACTGGTGCCACGCTGACCCAAATATAAACATGGAAGCTATTACTGGATGATGATGATGGAGAGCATCACATGGAAGAGACGGAACCCTGCAGGAGGGGGGAATTGCTGCTTTGNCCCCCCCCACCCAAAATGTTAGATCATCTACATCTGATATCTCCATAGCCTTTAAAGCAGACTTTATGTTCTTCTCCTAGGGGAGACCTGCTTAGCACCTCCCTGAATGTGCCTCTCCCACCAACCCACATTGATCCTGGAGGCCCTGAAAAGGCCCCATTGATGCTGCTGAATCTCTGCCACAAAACACTGATCAGTGCAAAACGAATAGATTTGATTATCTTACCTTTGATTGCACTAATGACATTGTTGCCATCTTTGATCAGCTCTTTGAGAAATTTACTTGTTCTCTCCAGTTCCACTTCATAACACTTGAGTGTCTCCCTGAAGTCCGGGCTGTCCAGATAGCACTCAGTGAACTCCAGAGGAGGGTGACCCATGGCGTGGGTAAGCTGATTTAACACAGAAAAACAGAAAATGCACACAGTCTGGGCTCAATTATCGCCCTCTGCTCATTTCTGCTCAGTGAGGCCACTCCACGTTCAGCTGCACACTTTCATCTGTTCAGACAGGCACGAACCGGGGTGTCCGTGGGAGCCTGCGGCAGCTATACATCCACTATGAGGTATCCTGAACAGCGAAGACCCAATCTATAAGCCCACTTCTTCTTTTTCTTCCTCTGATGCAATTTAGTTGTGTCCTTCTCCTCTTAGCCACTTTTTCCTTGTTGCGGTGTCGAGATTAGCAGAGCGGTTTGGAATCGACTCGGACGCGTTCCATTTCAAATTGTGGCACAGTTTCGTTAAACCTCGTTCTGTCCTTTACGTCGACTTTGTGATGCTGACTCTTGATTTATGAAAATAATATCTACATCTTCATTTACTGGGTAGTGAATATATACCAGTAAGGTTAATTTAAGGCTTATTGTCCGTGTCTCTAAAAGAGAGAAACAAAACGTAATGGGACGTAACCAGCTGACTCACAAAAACTTTCCTTTTTTCCACACCCAGGAGGTTCTTAAAGGGGCCGCTGAACACATACAGCAATTGTGTACATAATGCTGCCTTCAACTGCCGTGGGAAATCTCCAGTATTTACACGTTAAGACCAAATAAATTAGTAATTACAACTGAGAAAGATACTACTGCTTCTGCTGCTACTATTACTATTACTACTGCTTTTGCCATAGCTACTACTACACTATTTAGCAAGATGTTGTTTACAGTCCTCTTTTAAAAGCACTTAAGTGCTGTGCTACTGATGGAAACCAGATTAAAATGTTATGGTACTTACAAAATGATAACACCTAAAGGGGTGTGCAGAAAAATGACTGTAACGTTTATTTAGCAGTCATTTGTCATTTGGCTTTCCAAAGCTCCTATTCATTACTCTTAAGGTTTGTGGTGGTGTGAAGCTCAATGAATGCTCAAGATAGAAGGAAAGTAAACACAGGTAGTAAGATACACAATCTATACACTACATCACCTCCGTCCTTCAACATCAAGCTGAATGCTAATTCTCAGTTTTGACCATTTAACAGTTAGTGTAAACTTTAGGGATTTTATCATGTCAAGGACTGCCCAAAAATCTACATGAGCCAAGTGAGGACAAATCAATGTTTGGTGACAGAATGTGCATTTGAGATAATCAAAGTGCAGCTTAAAACAGAATGTTAACATAGACAATTTGCTTCACCCATGAAGAGAGAGAGAGAGAGAGAGAGAGAGAGAGAGAGAGAGAGAGAGAGAGAGAAAGAGAGAGAGAATGTGATACAGGATATATTAGCAGATTTCTTAAAACAAAGTTTACAATGTGCTTCATAGTGCACAAAAATGTCATACATGAAAATACAGTGACTTTCCAAATAACTGTAATGAAACATGAAAAATGACCACGGGTTGCATCTTTAGGTGATACTTAAATCAAATCTGCTGCAGCACTAACACTGATTTGAAGGAGAAGCTTTAATCTACATTCAGTGAAGGTCCTGACACACACACACACACACACACACTCAAGTTCCTGTACTGACATGTTTGTATTGACACGCTGTATGTGGTGGACACCTGAACACATCATGGAAACCATGTGATTATCCTGACAGCTCACACCTGCATATGACAGGGTGTGTTTTCCCTGTTCATCTCCATCTACAATAATATAACTGTCTGTGCTGCTAAAACTGTTTCACTGGTTTTGGCTTACACAAACACAGAAATGTACCTCAGAGTACACAGCATCTCTCAAACTAATATCGTGTCAACATAGGAATATGATAGTGACACCATTAATAAGGCAAAAATAATAACATTATAATAGCCTACTGTCTGTCTAAAAATCAACATGATTGGTGAATTTAAATATGTCTGCACTGAATATTCCATCTGTGAGAGGAGTGAAGAGCAAATTTGGAATCCCTGAAGAAATTGCTGATGTTGCACTACACAGCAATATGATGTAATGTGTTCGTGTAGTTGGCTGCAACTAGACCTGGCTCTCTCTCTCTCTCTCTCTCTCTCTCTCTCTCCACACCGCTAAGTCCACTTAAAAATAACTTGCTGATATGTTGCAATAAGTTGAAACAGCCTCAAGATGTCATCCTTCAGACTGGACTCTAGCAAGAGACAAACTGCACAAACACACACATACACATGCACTCACACATATAAACACAACCGAGAGAAAAAAGTGACAAAGAGAAACACACACATACATGCTCACACAAAAACTACACATAAGCATTTATTTTTATATTGTTGCCTTTTGCTGATATTTTAGAACAAGTTGAGAGAACTATTGATTAACAATAATGATTAATTATTGTTAATCATTATTGCTAATCAATAATCATTGTTAATCAGTAAGTGCTTTCAGACTCCGTTGAAAGCACTTATTAGGATTTGATATCTTACAAGATGATTCTTTTCAGGATATGGAGTTTGGTGACCCAACTCCACCTTAAATGCTAAGAGACTATAATTAACCAGACTAACTAGTCACTAGTCACACGTGTGGGTGTGCAGGTCCTATAATGCCTCCAGTTCTTTGAGACCCATACCAAAGACTATNAGTCACACGTGTGGGTGTGCAGGTCCTATAATGCCTCCAGTTCTTTGAGACCCATACCAAAGACTATTGACCACTGAGTTTATTCAGGTATCATATTATTGAATTCACCAGCGTCTAATGTTAAAATTAAGCTCTATTACACCTCAACAGATCAACATCTAACTCGTCTTATCTGTCCCCAGGACAGAACAAAATTTCAACCCATGCTTGTCATTTTCTCTCCAGTACATTAGCATTTTTACATCAGGACAACACTTATATTTACTTCCAACTGGGCTGGATATATTACAGGATAAAAATTGGACCTGAAAAAAGAAGAAAACAAAAGATTGGACTTTTTTGGGTTACCCCTAAAAAGATAGATGAAGTGCATGGAGTTATCATTAATTATTGTTAAAACAATTTAAACTATTTAACACACACCCAAATTACACTATTAAAAATTAAATGAGGTCCGACCCAAAGAGCAGAAACATGATCTTTGATTGGCCAACTGTGAGGTGAGACTTTTCCTCACGACATTGGAAGTGATGGCTGGCCAGTTAGAGTGTTTGATTGTGCTCTATGGTTAATTACTCATGTGGCAGCAGCACACTGGTTGCATGCTTAAATGAAATAGGAAACATGACAGAAATTGTAAATGTTAAAGCAGGATTGTGAGATTTAATATGTATGGAAGCAAATATGTAATAACAAAAAGTAAAATTTCAAAGCTTTTTAAAAAGTATTTTCAAAATCTATTAAAAAATCGTCATGTTTAATCTTCATTTTCTTGTACCATTTCTTTTTAAAAATCATAATTCAAAAACGTACATTTTATTAATCACTAAATATACAGATTTGTAATCTATTAACGAATCAAATGATCACATTTAACCACGAAAAAAAGTTGATAATTATTCTGAAGGCACACTCCAGACTGGTTTGCAGCTAAGATGAAAACCTTTTCCAAAGAGTTTTTGTGAAATGTGTGTTTAGTTACTTCTGTGTATTTTGTATTTGCAGGCATAAAATGTTCTATAATTTACAAAACATGCTTTTTTTTTTTTTTTNTTTTTTTTTTTTTTGTTTGTTTGTTTTTTTTACTTTTACTATGAAAATGCAATAGACTTTGTATAGAAACGCTTGAACATCTCAGTGCTACAAAAGTGGAGTGGAAAGGTTACTCAGTATTAAAATGAAGCGGTTAGTCCCACTCGTTACACCTGCGTCAGTGTGTTTGACACAGTGGAACACAGTCCACGGTGAGGCAGGATGACAGAATGATAGCAGAATGACACACTGGTTGAATATTAGACAGCAGCATTGTGGATGTAAAGGTTACGGGGTGGAGCTGGATTACAGTCAAGAATGAGGCCCTGATTGCCATGACAACAGAACAATAGTAAAGTTATGATGATAATAAAGCCCTGTCCTCTTATCTTTAGATTGCAGTGGACATTCTTTGTGTCCTGTATATTTCACTCCATATTGCGTCAAAAACATCCTCCACTTCCTTTCCACAACGCAGCACAATAAGAGGACGGGTGGACAGACCGCCATCCCCACACAGATTCCACAGTTTAGGGTGGGCTGAAATAGAAACATTTGATCTGAAATGAAAAGACGTTTGTTTGGTGTTAGTAAATGAAGCTATTGTATGCAAAGAAGCACATGACCTCTTCAGTGCAGGGCAGTGGCTAGTGTGAGAGAAATCATTAGCAATGCAAAGTCATGGTGCTCTGATACTCCTGTTCACAGTTACTGAGGGGGGAAAAAAATCTGCTAATATCAACATAAATGATTCTGGATACGCCTGATGTGAAACAACAACTAAAGGTATATTTGTTTTATGGTTCACTCTATTCATGGATCATAGTTTAACAAATGCCAGGAATTTAGAGAATTTTTGAGTTTACTTTTGAGACTGTTATTCTGCTTATTATGTCTTAATAACTCTAAACGTGACTTCAAGGAGTCTGACAAAGGCTTTATGGATATTCATAATATTAATTGTGACAATCCAGTAACTATACAGTGCTAGAAATTTTATGCAGAAGATAATGACTTTCTGATATTTATATAATTCAGTGACACTCTTTATTTTGCAGCCAAGTGGCACATTATGTAATATTTATGTCACATATTTGTTCCAAACCAGAGACTGTACATTTTAATTTCTGCTTAATAAGCTCAGAATCAGTTTAATTTCTGGTAGAATTCACAACAATTCATTTTTGGAGCCAGGATTTAGTTACCACAGACACACTTACGTTGATGCCTTTTTTGCATGGCAACTGGTTATAATATGTCACATGACACATGATGCCAGTCTTCAGTCTTACACTCTTAAATGGCCTGCCAACCCTCAGAGGGGGGCAGAGACTTCCATCTCCTCAGGATTCACATCCATGCCAAACCAGTGGGTTGACACGGTCCTCTACGTTACTGCCTATGACTCTTACACCTCCTGCTGAGCCTGGTAACAACTCTGAGCTTGATCTGTGCTGGAACTGAGGCATGCTGGGACAGAGCAGTGAATCATGACTAAGGAGATAAAAGGAGATTTTTTTTTTTTTAAAAGGTGGCGAATGGAGAATTTTCAAACTTGCAATGAATTCTGACTTTAAAAACTTACTGGATTACTAACTTGAAAGTACTCAGGTAACCTTCAAGAAGTGGATTTGGGAGTTCACTTCCAAGTGTATTAAACTGTTAGTTCTTGGGATTTATATTTTAAATCCCAAATTTAAAATTTAAAAATTCCAAATTTCTTAAAGTCACAGTTTAGAATAGTTACTGGTAAACCGCGACAAAATTACCAAGTTAATGTGTAAGTACTACCTTTGCGCTGGTTTGGATGGGAGTAATATTTTAAGTATATTTCTGAATAATTTGAGATTACTTGATTTATTTGCATTAAAATGTTGACAAGGAGCTGTTGTCTGTAAGTTTTTTAATGGCATTGCTTATGCAAGTTTGTAAAATGAAATATACATTTTTGAGTTCATATTAAGTTTCGAATTATGCAGTACTTCAAAGCTGAGGAAAGACATAGTCTGTGTATAAATATAGACAGGAACTGATGTTTTACCAGCTAATTACTGTAAATCCATTGATAATGGATAAAATCATATTGTGAATAACTACGGTCCATACTGTTTGCTAGTAATTTTTTTCAGTCGACTAGTGTGTTCTGCTTTTTGCAGAAGTGGAAGAAACAAAAACTTTATAAAACACCTATAAATATTGAGTACAGAAGTACTGGAATAACCCTGAACCCGTTGTTCACATTATTTTGAGAGAAAAGCGAAAGTGCAAGTCAGCAAACAGACTTAAATAAACTTCTTTTATCCTTGCCATGATCATCACAGTACAGTGATATTAACTGTCTTCATACCATCAATACCTGTAAAAGGTATTTTTACAGGTATCACTATCGATGTATACCTGCAAAAATACCTTTTTGCAGGTATTTTTCAGCCCTTCTCCAGGTGTTAAAGATCCGATTTCTTGCACTTTGTCTTTCAGACCCGGAACCAAAGATGAACTGGGCGTCTTTTTATGCTGTCATCAGTGGTGTGAACAGACACTCGACAGGCATTGGCCGCATCTGGCTTTCTGTCCTGTTCATTTTCCGTATCCTGGTCCTGGTGGTTGCAGCAGAGAGTGTGTGGGGTGACGAGAAGTCTGGCTTCACCTGCAACACCCAACAGCCGGGCTGCAACAGTGTCTGCTACGACCACTTCTTCCCCATCTCTCACATCCGCTTGTGGGCTCTGCAGCTCATCTTGGTCTCCACTCCCGCCCTGCTGGTGGCGATGCACGTGGCTCACCGCCGCCATGTCGACAAGAAGCTCTACAAACTTAGGGGTCAGGCCAACCCCAAAGACTTGGAGCAGATCAAGACCCAGAAGATGAAAATCACAGGGGCTCTCTGGTGGACATACGTTATCAGCCTGTTATTCCGTATTGTGTTTGAAGTCACCTTTATGTATGTGTTTTACATGCTCTACCCTGGCTACAAAATGATTCGGCTGGTGAAGTGCGATTCGTACCCGTGTCCCAACACAGTAGACTGCTTTGTGTCCAGGCCCACGGAGAAGACTGTCTTCACCGTCTTCATGCTGGCCGCATCAGGAGTTTGTATTCTGCTAAACATTGCAGAAGTGGTTTTCTTAGTGGGAAAGGCCTGCAGTAAGAATTTACACAACGTAGGAGACTCGACCATGGGGGCGTGGATCAGTCAAAAGCTCTGCTCCTACTAACACACATTATTGTCCCATCCCTTAAATCCAGGTAACAGCCATTAGTTTAGCATCAGCAGAGGGAATTTTAACTTTTAGGATGAAATACTATTCCATTGTGAGCCAGTTTCACAAAATGTATTCACTACTTTGTGAAGATTTATCATCATCTGCATTCATCAAGGCATGCATTCACTGGTAATAGATTAGAAATGTATTTTGTGCCATTGCTTGATATAATGAACCAAAAGACTGCATGCAGTAGCATTTTGCACATGACATTATTATTGCTTGATGTTTGGCCAAATAATGACTCAGTTTAAACTAATTTCCACCTGGACTCTATTTTCCCATGTCCCCAAAAAGTTATTGTATTTCTTGCTCCGAGAAGGCACTTTTCAGCGTAGCTTACCTAAACGAGGTCGCCCAGCATTGAGGAAAGCTCACCAGCAGTGTCCAATATAGGAGAAAAGTGGAAAGAAAATGCAAACAAGCTACTATTTTTAAAATCTAATTTCCAAATGGATTTTTCTATTATTAATTTTTTTCCTCATATTTTCACACATTTTTTGATATTCAAATAAACACAGAACACTTCCCTGGATTTAATTATTCACCCTTATTTATTCCATATCATGAGTTTGCATTACAAGAGACTTGTTTCGATGAACTCATATTTTAATTTAAAAGATATGTTATTCCAGCAGTTAAACAAGGTCAAGGTAAGAATTTAAGTAAAAGTCTGTCTTAATTACAATGTTATAATATTTCCATCATTTATATTTACAGAATTTTATAATTTATATAAGTATCAATGCCTTTGATTGCAAAAGAGTAATCATTATGGCTTGTCTTTAAGTATTACCACTATAAAGTAATACTACTACATGTACACAAAATGCACCGATTATTTTGTATTGTGGCAAAATCTGTCCTTAAACTGTACGAAAAACTTGAATTACATACAGGTTGTTTTTTCTTTTACTTACATAATTCTTGGTGCAATAATCGACAGTATACTATTGCTAAAAATGTCATTTACATTTATTCATTTTGAAGCTGGTTACATACAGAATTTTGTCATTATACATCCCAGAATATATTAAATCAGCATTTGTGTATTTGTGGAATTTATTAGATAGTTGTCGCCAAAGACTAAAATCTCAATTATGGTTTTAAATCATGGAATTTTCAGCCACTGCAATAGGTTTATACAGGCAAAAGTGATTCCTGCAAAAATAATTTTGTGTTCAATTTTAATATGGTTTAAGTATTACCACAAGTAAGTGGAGAGCATATTTCCAAAAATAAATAAAACTCAGAGATCTGCAGTGTTTCCTCGCTGTCATCAATGTGACCAAAAACAAAAACTGAAATTTGCACAAAACCTCATCACACATTTATTTGTACAATCTTTAGCTGTTCTTGTCGGAGGCCCACGTCACCTGTGAGGAAACGTCTCAGGCTGTGTGTGAAATTAAGTTTTCCTTCTAAAGGTTTGGGGTTATCAATAGCCTCGCCATGTTAGGGGTCAGTGTGTGAGTGACAATGACGGACCCTGCAAACAGCTGGGGGCATTTCTCTTTTTATGGAAGATGCCAACACACTCTATCTATAGAGGTCAGACATACTGTATGTGACGCATTTTGGCTCTGCTGCACTAAAGACACATTTATCCTGTTTACTTTGCTGTGAAACTTTACTTTTCGTGAAATGAGAGGATAAGACACCTGTCCATGTTAGAAGTGAGTTAATTTATAAATCAGTGGTCACTGTAGTGTGTGTATGTCTGTTTGTGTGTGTGTGTGTGTGTGTGTGTGTGTGTGTGTGTGTGTGTGTGTGTGTGTGTGTGTGTGTTGATCAGGATTATGTTTTGCTTCATAAATGAGCTGATTAATTAGTAGGTGACTGGTCTGTTTTTGGTGAATTCATCATAAAAAAAACACACAATAGCAGGAGGTGCAAATATTGTTGCCATATTCACTATTATATTATATGACTAACAAAATAAGAATTTTAAAAAGGAAAGCAAACTGAAAACTCTTTTTGTTTTTTTTTTGGACATTCATTTTAACACCAACTATGAAGCCTTTAGGATATGATTGATTTAATTGTCTTAACAAAAAGTTAGATTTAAAATGAATAGGATCCAGACCAAATTGGGCCCATTGATTGTTTATCATGGGATAAATATGCCTGATTTTTTTCATTGAGATCAGTGTATTAATTTGAATAAACTGAAAACACCCTCTCGCAACGTTAAGAACAAAAATCTTGCACTTAAGAAATCATGTAAAGAACTCCTGAATCCATCCCTGGATCTGGATCGGCAGCAAATTTAATGTGTTCTTTCCCAGGTTCCCACCCTTCCCACAAGTTTTGTCAGTACTGTTTTGGAACTTTTTGAGTAAGCTTACTTGGAAAAAAAAAAAAAAAAAGAAGCAGGTGAAAAACATAATCCAGCATCTTGAGAGGCTGTGTGTGGTTAAACAGCACTACATAAGATCTACTGCCATCAAAATACACCTACATTTCACAGATTTAAGAGACACTTTTATTGCTAAAATGTTTTGGAATTAATCTTCGATTAAAAAAAAAAATTAGGAGTCTTAAAATTAAGACTGACATACCCATATTTTTAAGGAGTTTCTCCTAAATAGGTCAGTTAGGAGCAGCTCTTAGCCTTAAGATCTTTTGTGACTATGGCTCCAGGCTTCCTGGGCTAAAAATTTCCCTGATCATCTGTTACCATGTTGTCTGACCCAGTGCAACACGATGCTGTACATGAAGCATTCAGCTCACCTTTCTCTTGAGTTGACTTAACTTTATACATTATACTACATGTTGTTAGGAAATTTCATTTCTGAGGTCACAGGGCAGACAGGACAGGTAGGACATTCAGCATTCAACACTAAATACTCAAATAAAAAAGGATCTCAACCATAAATGCTGTAAGATCACAACAAAGTGCTAAAATAATCATTTTTAAAAATCTGGTTTGAGCTATTTCTTCAGGTAATGAAGAAGCAGAGATGTATAAACAATGTTTGCATGTGCTTTCACACTACAAAGCTAAAAGAACACCTTAAAAATAAGTGTCAAAAAGAAAAAAGTTGCCCCTGAATGCAGAGTATTAATAAGATCAGCACCTCTAAATTAATTATTTCTTTAATAAAGTGCCTGATAGCCCTGTCCTTCTAATTTGGATGTAATGTTGTCTTAAAGGATTGAAAGTAGACTCTAGACAAGAACTGGACACCCCTGCTCTGCACCGATTTGACACTTCTCCATAGAGCGCCATGACAGCGACAACAAAAACCACTCCCTTTACGGTGAATTCTATTTAGAGAGCTGACATGTAAGACTAACCTGCGTCCTCACTGGACTCTCAGGCTGCCACTCAACTAAAAAGGCAATACCTCTTCAGCAATGGGCTTCATAATTTTCTTCAAGGAATGTATTCACACCAGAAGGGGGCACAGACCAGGTTTAGTTGTGGTGACTTGTTTTACACTTGATCAGGTCAGAGTGGGAGGTAGGAGTATCCAGTGGAAATATCTGAGAGAGGTGTAACATTGAGCAGAGGGGTTCAGGAGAACATGGCCTCTTTGTGGACTGGAGGAACTGAGTCTTAATCACCAAGATACACTGGATCTGAACTCATTCTGGAGATGAACATTGTCTGGTAAGTCTTTGATAATGAAGGAGAGTGTATAATCCTTCTGAAAATATAATATACGTCCAAAGTTACTTGGTATTACTAGCTATATTTCTATGTCTATCTACAGTAAAGATATTATTAATTAAAGGTATTGTAGTACCTTTAGGATAAAGATTACACTGTGAAAAGTGTTTGAGGATCCTTTGATTCTTGGCAGGCCCACACCACACTTACATATTTCAAACAGACACTCAGATTCAGAATCAGGTCATAGCTATTTCTAAAGGGCAAGTCCAACTATTTTTAAAGTTACTGTTTGTTGGTATGCCCCGACATATAAGACAGAAACCTAATTCTGGAGTCAGGGGGAGCTGTTGGATACTGTGTCATAAGATTTATGCCAAGGTAAGGAGGCTCTTCAGCATTTCTAAAGTTTTTCACCTGCTAAATCGGAGTAGGACACACTCTTTTTTTTAGTTTTTAAATACAAACAGGAAATTTATAAGACAACAGGATTTGAGTTGGTGGTTCTCCTTAGGCTGAATTAGACCTTGAGGTATTTTACATGAATATTTATATTTGGGGGGATTTTATTCTCATAATATACTGTAATATTGTGCTTTTTAAAACTTTTTACTCCACTCCAATTATCTGAGGGCTGTAGGTACTAGTTACCTCCGGCATGAGATAAATTCATATCTCTGATATCATTTCCTTCTTTCTTTCCTTCTCTGTTCATTCATTACTTTTTTATTTTTTCATAATTCCTTTCCTTCCCTGACTGATAAATCATGAAAAATTGGGGGTTTTCACCTGACAGTGAAACTACACTTTAATCGTCTTCACTATGAGTACTTTTACTTTAAAAACTTGGATGATTTCACTGCTAATAGTTACTTAAGTGAAAACTGAATGAGGAGCCACCGGTACTATTGGTACTACTGGCAATGCAGTATTTTTTCCACTGTTGTACTAATACTTTTCTAAGGTAAAAGACAGGTGTGCTTCACTGCTCATATTGGATGCATTGTAATTAATCCAAATAAGTTACTTCACTAAGAAGCTTGTTTATTTCCACCTCTCATTTGTGTCTTATTCCTTACAGGCATCTGTGCTGGTTTCGTTGGTAAAGCTGAGTCTGTACAGAATCGTGAGCCGGGATGGGGGATTGGAACTTGTTGGGGAAGCTGCTGGAAAGTGCCCAGGAACACTCCACTGTTGTGGGAAAAGTCTGGCTGACGGTGCTGTTCATCTTTCGTATCCTGGTGCTGGGAACGGCGGCCGAGAAGGTCTGGGGCGACGAGCAGTCTGGCTTCACGTGCGACACCAAGCAACCCGGTTGTCAGAATGTCTGCTATGACAAGACCTTCCCCATTTCTCACATCCGCTTCTGGGTGATGCAGATCATCTTTGTCTCCACACCCACACTCATTTATTTGGGTCACATCCTTCATCTGGTCCGTATGGAGGAGAAGGAGAAAGAGAAGAAGGAACTCGCCCTCCAGAGTGAAAAGCAGCAGCAGTTGGTTGGCAAAACCAAGAAGGCGTCGGTAAAAGACAACCAGGGTCATGCGCGTTTGCACGGGGCACTGCTGCGAACGTATGTCTTCAACATCATCTTCAAGACCCTGTTTGAGGTGGCTTTCATTGTAGTGCAGTACTTCCTGTATGGGTTTGAGCTCAAGCCAATGTACACCTGTGACCGCTGGCCTTGTCCTAATATGGTGAACTGCTACATCTCCCGACCCACAGAGAAGACCATCTTCATCCTCTTCATGCTGGGGGTGGCCTGCATCTCACTGCTGCTCAACCTTGTGGAAATGTACCATCTGGGTTTCACAAAGTGTCGCCAGGGCCTCCGCTACAGACGGTCACGTAATAGTTGTGAGACCTCCAAGAACCTAAGTGATGCAACCATACCCTTTGTCCCAGCCTACAACTACTTCTCTGGTCATCCAGAAGCACCTGAACATTTCCCCGCAGATGCAAAATACAGCATGGTGGAACCAAACTCTGCCTATAGCCCCTACAACAGCAAAGCGGTTTACAAGCAGAACAGAGACAATATGGCTGTGGAGAGGAAAGGTAAAGCAGAGGAAGATGATGTGAGGGACAACAAAAGCTCCATTCCTGTCCTTCCAGTGCCAGTTGAAAAGCAGCAACGAAACAGCCAGTCAAGCAAGCACAGCAATAACAAAAGCAGGCTGGATGACCTGAAGATCTAAGGACACTTAAAGGACAAGGGAACAATGTTAAAGGCTACAATAAATTACAGTTTGGAACAATGATGAAACCATGAGTGAGCACAAAACAAACTAAAGATGGAACCAATCTGCAAGTCTGTGCAGGGATTAAGAAGTGAAAAACAACTTTTGAGCCCAAATCTTGATTTTGTGTCAGCTTAGCTTACAATTTGCTCTATTTTCTCAAGCTTTTGGCAGATTCTGAGCATTTTCCTCATGGGGCACTCATTAAACATTTTTGTCTAACAAGCAAGTGACCCAAATCTGGCTCTTACAAGCCCACAAGAATATTTCTCCAAAGTGCCTTCAATGAACATTGCATGGGCTTGTGACACCTTCTACCCCAAAAAACTATAACTTTTGCTATACAGAACTACACTGTAAAAGAAACAGCTATGAAACTATTCATTCAAAATTTACTGAATTATTACATTTTGTCAGCTGCTGAAAGTTTTGTCACCATATTTGTTCCATTCACTCTGTTTTCTGATTTAGAAAGACTCTAATATTAAGTCAAACTGAAAATATAATTATGAGATGAGGGCCAAAATGTTAGAATTACAACTGGGAAAACTCAGAAATTTCTCAAAGCCCTGACTTTCCTGAGGCAGGGGTTTACCAACAAAAGACATCATAATAGAAGCACTATCAGTAGTATTCATTTATTCTTTATTAACAAATACTCAAAAAATATATTGCACACAAAATGTGCATCCCCTGATATTAGCGTAGTAACACTAAACAAGCAAGCTTATTGAAAGAAAAACAAAAAGAACAAAAAAGCTATTTTCCCAACATGTCCACTGACTGCACATTATATCATAATACAGACTTATAATTTAAGAAGTTCCCAGGAGGACTTGCAGAGACACTAAGCCTGAAAACCGTTAGCGTATGTGCTGAGTGAGCAACTTTAGTAATGAATAAGGCGTCATCTTTAAATACTGGATCCAGTTCTGAAAATACATCCATGTGCTCTCAGGTCATTTCTTACAGCTAATAGTGAACATTTAGAAGTGACATTACTTAGAAGGTGAGATCTAACACTTTTTAGGTCAAATTTTCACTCTCTTCTCATTTTGATTTTGCATGTGAAGGATATCAACTACCCAAAACTTAATATAAGTAGTTTTAAACAAAACAAGCCAGACTGTGTGCTTAAATCTAAAAGCATAATTTATCTTAAGATATTACACCATAACTGTCTGTGTTTGCCAAACTGTTCATGTTAATTTTGACTTGCAGATTGATTAATGCTCACATTTGTTTTGTGCTTACCATAGTTATTTCAATTGTGAACTTCCACATTTATGTGTAATGAAGGTGCTGATAACTCAAGGGATTTTTGTTTACAAGCAATTTACTTGAATCAAACTAAAGCTGTGATATGAAGGAGAACATATAAAAAAGTGTTAAAGTGTTAAATGTGTGACAGAAATGACAAGAAGTTTTATTGTTGCAGTATGAATGTTTGAGATGTTCTACTGCTGTGTTACTAGTGGATGTCAGTACTAAAGCTACTCAGCTGTATAGTACACCAATAAAAGGTAAAATATAAATTTCCAAGGAGCCAAGACAGATTTCTTAAAGGACCATACCACCATTTTGCATGTTTGAGCCTAATACTTTCATACACTTAAAGTTACTGACAATCATTTCCCAAAGCATACTACTGGAATGGTGAATTAAAAATGTTTTTCCTACCTTCCAGACCACCACTGGTTTCAGTTCATTCCGGTACGCTATTAAAATCAACTTGTTGATACTTGAAACATTCTTGGCATAGGTAATCCATTATCATGAACAACATGAATATTCTGGTTTTTTTGAAGTTTTGTAATTTTAGCATTTAAGCGCAATAAAAAGTGAATACTATAGTCCCTAAAGAAGACCTGCATTTATTGAAAAATTTTAACAACCGTGACTTCATAATTTTGTGTAACTATTAGCAGGTGAAACTTCAATTTTAAGGTGGGTGTATCACTTGAATATTTGATTTTGAAAGATTAAGAGATTTTGCAAAATATCAGGAAAGCTGAAATACAGTTTTATCCTTTGGGAAATGATTGTCAGTAACCTTACGCATATGAAAATTTAATATATTAGGCTCAAAGATGCAAAATGGATGGCATGGTCCTTTAACTGCTTAAATCTATTCAGAGGACATATTAGTAAGGGTGTGTGTGTGTGTGTGTGTGTGTGTGTGTGTGTGTGTGTGTGTGTGTGTGTGTGTGTGTGTGTGTGTGTGTGTG